>JARJDW010005625.1:0-19352 GCA_030264715.1 Adinopsis sp. GC000173 | reverse complement strand
CCAACTTCTTCGTATTCCACACATTCATTCCAGTTTCGTAATTAACGTGCATCAGTGTTCAAGTGTTACTTTTTTACTCTTGATGTGTAGCTGCAGTGTAAATTTATTTTCGAACCACTGCATCCGTATCCAACTAATGTGTCCGCTTTCCATATTCTGTAACAGTACAATACACAAATTTATAATATACATGTTGTTTTAATTCATTTGTAATACATAAAATTAATATAAATACCTGGATAAATTCATTCATACTTTTCATCGACAACAATATCAGCTGCGACTGGCAGAAATGTCAAAACACATCAGTGTTACCAACTTAATTAGAATGGGGATTACATCTCTCCGAAAAGAAAGTATTATGGATGGTGTAAGATTGGTTGCCTGTAGATTGATTCCATTGGTTCTAAGGATTCCAAAGTCGAACGTCATTTTCTCGAATATTCAAGGTAAACGTAAACATATTTTACAACAATTACCAAACGTTAAATTAATAAACAAGAGTATGTAATATTCATACAATCGATTGTTTATGTTGTGTCATATACGAGAATCATTGTAATCACAATGGGAAACGACAGCTCAACAATGTGGTCGCAAAACTATCACCAATTAAAACAATTACACGATGATGCCTATAAAAACGCTGATCAGGCGATATCACTCGAGGAACAGGAACGTCCAAACGATGTATGTATATAAATACTAACGTAGAATGTATACAATAAGGATATATGTCTTGCAGGCCGTGAATAAATACAAGGAAGCCATTGCGCTCATCGATCAAGCGCTGAGCGTCGTCATCGCCTGTCCCGACAATCCCGATACGACATGGAATGAGGCCGTGCAAATGGTGGCGAAGATGAAGCGGACGCGCGCCGAAATTCTACTGCGTATAAATAGCATCACATCAGCGCCCGGCTACGTTAATCATGAACCGCCGCCGAGCTACGAGGTGGCGACCACAACCAACGACAACGCGCTCGTCACGTACAAGGATCTCGCCGAGGCGCTAGCCAAGCTACACGTCCAATACACACAGCAACCGATCCATATCATGTTCACCACCGACGATGTTAGATTCTATTGCATATCCGGGCAGGGCGAAGTCCTATCCACCTCCGAGAATCAAACGCTTAACGTAGCACTGATTGAAGGTTTTGTTATCGCACATCAATTCCTAATAAAATTATTGATTCTTGTTATTGTTGTTGTAGGTGGTGAAGGCAGACCGAGCTCAGCGTTTCTTGAAATCGGAAACTGGCTGTATCCGCTCATTCCCGGCGTCTCGCCTTGCTACAGAACCAAATATCGCGCTTTCATACTGCCTGATGTACACTCCGACGTACCTGGATCTTGCGTCGGATTTATTGTTCCACCCGCCGTCGATGCCGAAGTACTCGGCCTCCTTGAAGATCTACTGTATGGAGTGATTTCCGAGGAGGCGAAATACAAGCGATTAACACCGCGACCATGCACATTCAGTCATACACTCTCTAACGGAATTGTAAATGGTGATGATACGATGACACAGTTTATTTAATGTTATATAATAATAATGTTCCAAATATTTTTTATTAGGTGCGCAGTATCTGTCACAGGGATTAGTGTTTGGTGCGCAAAAAACCAGCGACCTATTAGATTACAGCACGCCAAAAGTGATAAATAGTTTAAGTCCAGCACATGATCAAGCTGTCGTGCCTTCCAATGTCATAAAAGGCGTCGAGATTGCCGAGAAAACTACGTGCAAAGCTGCTTCAATTACCGGTTTAGTTGGTAAGCATCGATAATTTTAAAATTATCTATTACCTATTATTGTTTATTTATAATTTTATTTGCATGACAAGTAAATATGTTGTTGCCTCAACAACCTCTCCCATCATCCAACTTCTAAAAATATACGCATAGCATACTTTTGTTTTCACCAATCTTTAAATAGCTACATTCGCATTTTTTTGTTTGTTTGTTTGGCAGCTGAGGGCATCGGTAACGCGACCAGCCGTCTCGGCCAATTTCTCGCTCCGCATATCCACAAACAGGGGACGCGTCTTCTCACCAAGAGCTTCAACCTCTCCGAACAGGAAGCGTCCGAAAAGGTCAATGGTGTGCTAACAGTAGCGGCCGGCGCTGTTGAAGGCTTCGCCACCGTCTACAAAGGCCTAGAAACATCCGCGTCAATACTCGGTCGTAATCTGCGCGATAATAGCGTGAAAATCGTCGAACATAAATATGGCAAGCCGGCCGGTGAGGTGGCAAGCGGTTCATTGAAAGCATTTGGAAATTGTCTTGAAATCGGATACAAAGCGAAGACGTTCACACCTAAAGGATTGGCTAAAAAATCGGTTAAGGAAGCCGGTAAGGCATTGGCACGTAGCGGTGTTGAGACGGTATCACAGCCCGGCACGTCATCATCGCACGATTTTTGTGATAACGACATCGATCATCTGTTTCCGAATGTGAATAGTAGTGGCTTCAACTCAACAACGGCGCTGTGTAAGAAAGATTAATTAAACTGTGATTTTATTATTATAATGTAATTGATTAATTAATTCGTTGGTGTGTCAATTTTAATTATTATCTAATTTTATTTACACTTTATGATGGAATATTTTAGCGAAAACAAATATATTTTTTGGTATAAATTATCTATCGTTAAAGGTTGGTTTATTAATAATGATGACAACACCCATTTTTTCATATAGGTTAACATCTTTTTATTTATTTAGGTACGAAAAAGAGGTCTAAAATAACTAATAAATTGGGAAATTTATTATTATTACACATCGTGCTTAATTTTATATATGTATCAACAATCACCATTAAATGCGCATTTTTTTTCTTTATGTATATAAATAAGAAAGATTACTAATCAATCCTCCAATATGAACGAATCGGAAAAATCACACACTTATTACAATTACATTTAATAATTAAAATCGATTAAAAACTAATTATTTATAAAATTTAATTGATATATCACATAGTAATGAACTGCTCTTTCAAGTAGTACAGCAAAAACCTCGCGTATAGTCCGCACATTAAAGTCCAAAACAAAAAAACAAAAAACGTTTACGTCAGGGGAGATTCGCTGAATTAAAATACCTATTGGACATGGTGATAACTTGATCACATGGAATAGTTTTCTTTTCTTTGATAGTGGTGCTCGCGTATAGGCGCACATAAATGTTGTCCCAAAAATGTAGTTTACGTCAAGGGCATTTCGTTGAATTCTAATAATTTACTCACATGGATTACTTTGGTTGTGCTTCCCATACGCTGGATTTCACAGTAATAGTAATATTTTTTAAATTAAAATTAATTAGAGTTGCTGGGAAGGGATTTTGCCTAGTAAGTAAAAATTTCGCGGCGTTTTTCTATGTTATATGCTTTTTACATCCCTTCTTCGTTAACGAGTATGTTTTGAGCGAATTTGAATTTCAATTAAGAAAAAAAGAAATCAGAACATGTTTTGTTTCACCACCTAATTACTTGCATTGTTCGTGACACGTGCATTTCGTACGCGCTGGCATCAAACAACGGAACACGTTACACAACACATTGCACCACATTGTCCGATTTGTGTTGGTCTGATTGTGTACAGTGAGCCACTGTTCTTGACGGAATCATCTAACGTCCGAATCGGTGCTGCTCGAACAGTCCTCGGGCTTAACGATCTGGTACGTGATAAAGTACTCCGGGTAGGCCTGCTCGCCGCGATACACCACGTACTCGGGGAAGCTTAAGCCGCCGGCGGATGGTCGGCCGGCGACCGAGTGATGGCCGGGCGGTGCGTGTGCCATTTTCATCGCGCTGAATTGCAGAAATGACTTGCCGAGTGTTACACGACACAGTAATAAATGCCTAACAATGACAAAATATACATAAATCTTAATAAATAATTAATTAATGCAATAAATTACCGATGGCAAATGTAGCAGGAACGGTCTTTGTGTGCGGGACAACCAGTACCGCCACCAATTCCATAGACATACTGATTACTTTTCGACGAATGCTCGGCGAAATAGATACCAGCACCGAACATTCCGCCAATGTAGGCATGACGTTCATCGAAGCCCTTCTGCACGATGGCGTTAATAAACGGCGAGCCATGGAATAGCATACGTTCATTACACTGATTATTATTCTCCTCGGCAACTTCCTGTCGACGATGTCGATATCGTTCCCATAATTTCCGATTTTGTACTTTTTGTATCTATAAATCATTCATTATTGTTAAATTCATGTTCATTAATGTCGAAATGGCTTACTCTATCAATATTGTAGCGTGAAAATACACCGCCCGCATGTCCATTATCGCGATGCTCCCGTATACTATTTTGCATCTCCTCCTCAACGGCGATAAACTCCTTATCATCGACTAGTAGATCAACGAGTAGCGTGCCCGGATTCGACGGCGTCGACCACATCCCCCCGCAATTCGAAATCAATCTCTCCATACCCTTGATCAGCTTATGACGGAAGCCGTACGCTGTAATACCCACCTGCTTCAAATCCTCATGGCCCATTTCCGCTAGAATATCGAGCGTAATATGTTCGCGTTCAAATAGCTCTAGTAGATGTTCCAAATTTAAACTATAGTAATAATTATAGATTATTAGTAATTATTATTTGATGCTGATCATCATCATAATACCTTGCTAAGAATGAAGCAACATTGACGATGTCGCCGCCACATTCCGAGCCGTCCACCTTCATTGGATCGTTCATTGACATGCTGGCGCGCGATGGCACAGGCACCGATAGTGTCATGGAAGCACCGGATGGCATTATCACCGTCTCGGTGGCGTTGACGGGAATAATTGGCGGTGAAGCAGGCACGTGCTGTTGTTGCTGCTGCTGTTGCGTGCTGATTGTAGATGGGGTTCGTAATACTGTCGAAGGTGCCGAAGCGGTGGGTACGCCTTGCTGCGATGCCATTGCATCCTGTAGCAGACAGCGTACATCCTCAGCGGATGCTAAATCAACAGGCGCTTGATTTTCCTGATTCTTGAGGAATGGATCAGCACCATGCGCCAACTAAAAATATATAAATTTAATGGATTATGTTAATTGAATTATATATTTATTACCAATAGGGCACATAATTGAGTGCGTCCTTTCTGTGCAGCCTCATGCAACGGCGTAAATCCCCATTTATCTGTAGCATTCACCACCGTATTGAACTTAATCAGCAGCGCGGCGATATCTAAATGTCCATAACTCGAAGCGTTATGCAATGGAATCAAGCCGCCCTTATCCTGTGCGTTCACATCAGCACCATGGTCCAATAGGAATTCGGCCACCTCCACGTTATTGTAGCCGGCAGCGAGATGTAGCGGCGTTGAGTTTCTGCCTTGCGCGTCCCGACAATTGATATTCTCGGGCGTGACTAGGCGCTGGACGCGCAGCAGATTGCCCTTCTTCGCGGCGTCGAGAAGGGCGGAGTTACCGCGCAACAAATCGGCGACGTCTTGGTCGCCTTCGCGTACTAAATCTAAGGGTGAAGCACCGTCACGGTTTTTCTTCGATGGATCAGCACCATGCTACACCATAAATTATATTAATAAAAATAAATTCATAAATTTAAAATGCATACCTTTAGTAATAATTTAACGATTTCGTATTTTCCTTTGGCGGCTGCTTCATGGAGCGGTGTAAACTTCCACAAGTCAGCTACGTTAACGTTAGCACCATGTTTCACGAGCAATTCCGTAACCTCGTAATGTCCGTACGAGCAAGCGTTGTGCAATGGTACCAGACCACTAAAATTAATTTCAGTTAATCATTTCTGTATGACAAAATTCAACAATTGGATGGCATCAAAGTATTAAATCAAAAAGATCCATTGAAAAATGCATTTTCATGCATTCTATGGCGGCTTTAATAAACTACCAGACTCACTAAGAGTTTATAGATTTAGAATTTTGTGATACAGCATTGTGTAATGGTACCAGATCACTAAAATTTATTCAAATTAATCATTTCTGTCTGACAAATTCAACAGTTGGATGACATTAAAGCGTTAATTCAAAAAGATCAATTTTTTATTTTAATGAATGTTAATGAATTACAAGACTAACAAACCGTTTCTAGACAGAAAACTTCGCGATATAACTTTATACAATACTTTTTTCCTGTAGTCTATAGGGATTTTAATGAACTACAAAACTAACAAACAGTTTTTAGACCTGTAACTAGTAATCACTAAAATTTATTTCAATTAATCCTTTTGTAAGACTAGTTCGATAGTTGAATGGCATTAAAGCATTATATCAAGATAATCCATTGAAAAATGGCCTAGATTTCGATCAACATATGTATTTGCCTATGAAACAATATCTTGAGCTTACAAAGTTATTTCATCATGAAAGAAAAACGTTAAAAATGTATCAAGCAACGTTTTTCCAGTTAGTTTCGTAGTCATGAATTATAGATAAAATTAAAGTAAATACTGTACCCTTTGTCTTTAGCATGCACGTCAGCACCCATTTGTAGTAAATATTCAACGACCGAGACGCGATTAAAGCCGGAAGCGAAGTGCAGCGGTGTCGAGTGCCTTCCATCCAAATCGCGACAGTTGACAATGTGCGGAAACGAGCCGAGCAGACGCTGCACCTGCTCCAAATCGCCCGATTTTGCGGCGTCTAATAGCTGACACTCCACATCAGCACTACCACTCGGCGGATCTAAAACAATTTATTAATTTTGAAAAAATCTATCATCGTTTTGCTACTAATAGTAATCACCTTGTAGTATTTTTAATACATTCTCCGATGCGACCTGGGCCGCAGTATATCCCTGCAGGCTGAGTATCGTCGCATCCACATTGTACGAGAGCAGAATCCGACACGCTTGGATGTTATCCTCGCGCGCGCATCGATGCAACGCCGTCTGCCCCAAGCCATCGAGCGCATTCACCTTAGCACCATGCCGTAGCAGTAAATCCATCAGATCGTAGTGTGAATTGTCGGCGGCGATATGCAGCGCCGTCAAAAAGTCCTTATTCTTCTCGTTCATATTGATGCCCTTACGTATGAGTAGCTCCAGCACCTGTTTGCGCTTCGGATACAGCGAACCGATGACGACGTGCAACGCCGTATCGCCGCTATACGGATGCTTAAAGTTGATAATCTCCGGTGTGAGATATTTCTTGATTTTGGTCGTGTCCGCTTGACGGGCGGCCTCCAACAGGCAGTGTCCTTTAAATTCATCTAAAATTGAAAAACAAAGTCATTCGCCACTGTGTTAATGAATGAATTATAATAATTACATGTTAGTCGTTCTTGTAGTTCGCGCGTCGGCGCCACGTCGATCGCCGACTTCGAATGGCAGTTGAGCTGGGTAGGGTCGGCGCCTTCGCTCAGCAACAGCGAGCAGACTTCGACGCGCGACTTCGATGCTGCTTCGTGGAGCGGCGTAAACGCCCACAGATCGTTTGCGTTCACATTCGCGCCGTGTTTTATTAGCATTTCGGTGACTTCAAAATGGCCGTACGAACAGGCGTTGTGTAGAGGAACTAATCCACTGCAACAAGAACAATATACAATTAATACATAATGTATAATAATTCAGCACATCATTGCGTTTTCAAACCAAATCCATGCTCTTTTCATAGCCTGTTTAAATAGAGTCGTGGATATACAACCTCAAAAACAACGCCAATTTTAGCAATTCTAAATCAAATCATTGCTATTGTTTGTTGAGACAACAAAATATTTTGGTAGAGGAACTAATTAACTTGAAAACATCTTTAAAAAATAATAAATTTCATAAATTATCGCTATTTCAAAATCAATGGTAATTTTGGCAGTTCTTGATCAAACCATAGCCATTGTATGTTGAGGCGGGCAGGCACTTTTCGTAGAGGAACTAATGCATTGCAAAACTTGTACTTTAAACATGGCGAATTTAAAAAGTGATAAATTTAATAAATTATCGCTATTTCGAGTAATATCGTCTGTATTGCATCAAACTCGAGCGGTGAATAGCCTCAAAAACAACGCAAATTTCGACATCCACATCAAAACCTACACTTTTTCAACAAATCATCGCTATTTTGAACAACATCTTTTGCATTTCATCAAGTTCGAGCAACGAATTTAGCCAAAACAACGCAATTTTTCAAATTCTTAAACAAACAATGGGCATTACTTGCGAAAGAGTACTTGTAATGTAAGGAAAGTAATCCAATTCAATGCACAGACAATTAATTAACAAATTCATTAAATCATCAAAGTAGAATAGTAAATTCTTTCAAAAAAATATGAATTTAAATTTATGTTTAAGAAATCTTAATATAATAAATTCAATTGTTTGTTGTCATCTTAGTAAATTCCTCACCGGACATTAACACACAACAATCACCAACCAGCCGCAACCGCAAACAACAAAAAACAGTTAAATTATAAAAATCAAAGCAGCAATTTTCTATTACCCTTTGTCTTTGGCATGCACGTCAGCACCATTCTGCAGTAGGATTTGCACGACCCGACTGCGATTGTAGCCGGCGGCGAGATGCAACGGCGTCGACCGTCGTCCATCACTCGCATGACAGTTCACGTTCAGCGGCGTGAGCAGAGCGAGCAGACGATCCTCCGAGCCCGATCTGGCCGCCTCCAGCAGCTCGTCCTTGTGATACTCCCCAGTGAGCACTGGCCGCGTCGATGCATCGGCCAGCTCCAACGCTGTTTTACCTTCCGTGTTGCGTATGTTCACATCGGCTCCATGTTGCAGTAACGCTAAAAAAGTTATTCATGCATGATACCATCCAAAAAAATGACAATAGAAAGTTTCTTGTTTTGTTGACGACAATGTATTGTTTAGTTAAATTACCTACCTATGCATACATCGATTTTCCCTTTGATGGCCGCTTCATGCAACGGCGTATAGTTCCAATTATCTCTTGTGTTCGGATTGGCACCAGCTTCGAGCAGCAATCGTACGACGTCTGCATGCCCAAACGAACAGGCGTTGTGTAGGGGATGTAAGCCACCATCATCGCGTGCTTGTATCGATGCCCCAGCGGATAGGAGAAACTCAACGACGTCCTTCCGACCATAACCTTACAAACACAAACAACCAAACGTCAAATCATATGATGCAAACAAAAACAATGGGGGTTGAGTACGTACCAGCTGCAAAGTGTAACGGCGTCGATTTGCGTCCGGCCGTATCCCTAGCGTTCACCGTTTGTGCCGTGATAAGTTTCCTCACGCGTGCAATATCGCCCGTCTTGCACGCCTCAAATAGATCGCGTAGCGGATCGTTGGTGTTTGGCTCCATTGGTGTTGCATTTAGCACGGCACGTCGATTCGCCATCGTTTTCGCAATAATCTCGCCTCTTGCCTATTATTTCAATGTCGACGACATCATATTCTAGTTTTGTGAATTTTCAATCTATTCAATTTTACGTCATAATAAATGCATTTATATACCACAAATGAAAAAAAAACAAAAACAATCAAACTCACCATTTCCTACTTTGCTCGTCGTTTCAGCTGCGACCGAAAGCACGTTAAAAATGGTTGCTCCAATTGCAAGAGAATAATCCACAATGTATGTTTACCTAATAATTGATTATTTTCCAACTGTAATTTGACTTTGTTTGATGATTATCTTGTGCAACACTTCACTTTTACTTTTTTTCTCTTCGTCGTTGTGTTGATTATTACCAACTGTCCACACGCCACCTGGCCAATATACCATGCAACTACAAGATACATGCCATCTGTTAGAGAATAGTCCAAGCAATATTTATAGGTTAGAATAAATTATATATAAAAATGGATACGTATAATTTTGCGATTTTCTCGATTTTATTAATAACATTCCATCTCAATTACGCCGAAAAGGCAAAAGAGAAACCAGAATGGGCGAAGAAAGACATTAGAGATTACACCGACGCGGACATGGAGCGTTTATTGGAACAATGGGAGGTAACATCGTCCAACACAAATCATGTTTCCAATAAGATTATTAAAAATTTTACAGGAAGGTGATGATCCACTCGAAGATGATGAACTGCCGGAGCACCTACGACCTGTACCAAAGATCGACATGAGCAAATTCAACGCGAATATCCCGGAGGAGTTGTTGCAGGTGACGAAAAAGGGCCGGACATTGATGACGTTCGTGAATGTCGCTGGAAATCCAAGCCGGGAGGAAACTGAACAAGTTACTAAACTATGGCAGAGTAGTTTATGGAATAATCATATACAAGCTGAAAGGTTTTAAATCTAAATTATTAAGTAAATGTGCATTAATTAATGTCTACATCAATTTAATATAGATACCTGGTGGATGATAATCGTGCGATATTCCTGTTTAAAGACGGTGCACAAGCATGGATTGCAAAAGACTTCCTGATTGAGCAAGAACAGTGCGAAAGCGTCTCGATTGAAAATAAAGTGTACGATGGAAAGCATTCCGGGAAGCAACGATCAAACGATGAGCTATGAACAAAATACTCGTATTTTTTTATTTAATATTAATAAATCATATATTACTTACACAGCCAAGTCGATTCATAGTAATTGTAACACCCAAACACGATCAAGCTATAAAATGGTAATAGAGAATCACAAACAATCGCAGTAAATACTTTACTGTGGTGGTACATTCTGTTTCTATCCTGCATTGTTCCCCTGTACAACTATTGCAAAAATTATTCTCGACAGAAAAATTATGAATCCATTTCAATATTTAAGGGATTAGTTAGGTTAGACTAGTTACCGTCATCTAAATTTACAATTATTACATATACAATTAATGGAATGGTTTAAATCATAAAAAGACTCAAAATTTATTGAAATAGACTTTAAATCCATATGAGATTTATCTTGCTCGATTTATCCCGGTACTGCCAACATAGAAACTGCTACCAACCGTAAATGAATCATTCAATATTTTCTTTAAGTTTATTAAAATACTTACTTATTAGTATTGCTAATCTTCATGTTTTGATAAGCGTTACCATTCAGCGAATTTATTTAAATAAATTATCGTTGAATTAATATTTATGATAAGGTTGAATGTGCGATGACTTGCCAATGCGTGCCCGCTACAAAATACGCTTCATTTTACTGTTTTTTACATAAATTTTAAGCCGAATTCCTAGTGTAGTTTACCAATTATGGCAAATAATAAAGTTGTAAGCAATAAATTGTACAGCAGGGATGGAAATCACACACAAGATGAGGTTAGAATTACATCACATTAAATCGCTTCCCAGCTAATTTCTAATGATTTATTACAGAAACTGTTGTTGCCTTTCACGTATATTCTTCAAGTGCCCGGTAAAAATGTAAGATTGAAGTTGTCGCGTGCGTTCAATTACTGGCTGAACATTCCCGAAGACAAGCTGAAGCAAATCGAGGAGATAATACAGATCCTACACAACGCCAGCTTACTGTAAGATGCTAACAATTTACCCAATTAGTCTTCAAGCTAATCAATTAATTATTGTCCAGCTTGGATGATATCGAGGACAGTTCAATATTGCGACGAGGCATTCCAGTGGCGCATTCAATCTACGGCATTGCGAGCACCATTAACGCCGCCAATTACGCCATGTTCATCGCTTTGGAGAAGTGCATCGAATTGAATCATCCAGAAGTACGCTTAATATTACGAACTAGAATTAATTACATTAAATTCTAACAAGTGATTGCTTTCAGGCGATGAAGGTGTATACAGAGCAGCTGCTGGAGTTGCATCGCGGCCAAGGGATGGAAATCTACTGGCGTGATAATTTCATATGTCCATCTGAGCAGGAGTACAGCGAGATGACTAAGAAAAGTAATAATAATAATGTTATAATGATGGTTTCTTTAGTTAAACATTTTGTTTTGTATAAATTTTTAGAAACCGGTGGCCTTTTCATGTTAGCGATACGCTTAATGCAACTGTTTAGTGATAATAAGCAAGATTTTAGTCGTTTATCAGGAATTCTAGGATTATATTTTCAAATACGCGATGATTATCTGAATCTACACTCGAAAGATGTAAGAAAAGAAGAAATGAATTAATTTTGACGTAAAACATAACCTGCAATAAATATATCTTTTAGTATATGTTACACAAAAGCTACTGCGAGGACCTGACTGAGGGCAAATTTAGCTTCCCGCTGATACATGCAATTCACAGCGAGGATGGGGAAAGTCAAGTGATGCGTGAGTAATTAAAATAATACACATTTAATAGAATCAAAACGATTTTGTTTTATATAGAAATTCTACGGCAACGCACCAAAGACAACGAGGTGAAAAAGTACTGTGTCTCGCTGCTGGAAAAGTACGGCAGCTTTGAGTATACACGGCAAAAGCTCAGCGCGCTGAATCGCGAAGCGCAGGACGAGCTGCAAGCGCTCGGCGAGAACAAGTACATGGAGGAGTTTCTGCAGGGCGTCTTTCAAATCGACCACCAACCGAATAATTCCTATACGTAATATAATAATTTACAAAACTAGCAATAAGTCTAACCAAACATTGCAGCAACCATAATATTATTAATCTGTATTATCTAGTCTTAGTTAATCTTTTATACAATAGTTTTATATATACCTACATATGCATATACCTATATTATTACAATTACAAATAAACAAGTTTGGTTAACTCACAAGCGATGTGGTTTTTTACCCTTACTACTTCCTACTATATCCTATGTGGACATTAGAATATGGGTTTTATATCACTAATCAAAAATACAATTTATGTTGGGGAGAGCATTGATTTTTACATTTTTAAGAACAAATTCACTTTGACGCGGTCGAAAATTGATTTTGTTCAAAGAAACGTGGTCGGTTTGAAAAGTTTCAAGTCATCTAATTATTTTACATGTTTTTTGATTCTTTTTCTTTATTCTTATCATGTTTAACCACAAAAATATGTAAATAATGAGCGAAGGCTTGAAACTTTTCAGGCCACCCATGTATACATTAGATATAATTTCAAAGATAAAACGCGCATAATATGTACACTCAAACCACCCACACATAAAAATAATCGATTTTCTTTAATTGTTGTTACAAAATTATTGTTATCCACACTTAGATAGGCAACTAGATAAGGACGTATAGGTGTGTGGCAACCAAATAAGCAATAATCGATCGTGCTGTATATTTTTAATTGCAAATATTGATGGCGTTTAATTACACTCATAGAGATATACATTATGGAGTGCGCACTGCATATATGACAAGTGAAGCCAAAATGCACTGAGCGAAAGGAGGCTGAAACAGGTAATGCGATAAAATCACAAAATCAAAACACTTTTTGTGAATATGTAGGGAAGATAAAATACAGCAAAACTGCGACAAAATTCTTCTATAACAATTTCCATCTGCCTCGATTATATTGCCTGTGTTGTGGGTTATCGTTATGTGTACCAATAGCACGAAAACTTAATAAACTAATACCTGGTTCATCAATAAAACAGCAATTTCCACTGGCATTTTTAGTGGAGGCTAGTACAGGGTGATTCACTCGGGACGGTATCCCGAAATATAACCTATAAAAAACTGTCAATCCCGAGTGAATCACCCTGAACCAGCCTACAACTAGTATGTCGGGTTGCATTCAATCGGCTCGCAGTATTTAAAAGATTTTTGTATTGCAATGTGCGCTCCAGTAGTATATATCACTATGGATTACACGCACGTAGATAGGCAGCTCAGGATACATGTGTGGGAATCAAAAACGCATATATTGCTATAGCAAATGGAATGTTCTTTTACTATGTCTTTGCCGACGAGATTCAACTCAACGAACGCAACGCAAAGTAAAAAAGCAAGGAAAGGAATGTTGTGAGTGAGCGAGTGGCGTGGTGTGGTGTGTTCAATTCAACAACACACACGTGCATTCAGTAATTTTTCATCGTTGCGCGCAACAGGTCGTTATCGCGGCGATGTAATAATGCGACGACGACGACGACCATGTGAAAAGTACTCGTAGTTGGAGTAGTGTTTTGTTTTAATTGTTGTTATCGCATCTGTGTCGTGATTAACAAAAAAAAAACACAAAAAAATAAGTAAGTTCAAAAATGAAGAAAGAATTTTTTTGCTGCGTTTCTCCATTCCGTTTCGTTTTCGCTGCCAGCATTATTATCGCGAATTTATATTGTTATCTTGATCGATTGCCGTCATCGTTTTGTTTGTCGTTGTTGATTGGCAAAATACACAAAAATTAATTAACTGAGAGCAATGATGCGTTTTAGTGCTATAACCTCGTTTAATGCGTTCCCGCTTTACATGCCAAAATGTTAAAATTTTCTTACATGTAATTTAACGATAGATATAGGGGCTTATGTTTTTTTATTGCACTGTATAAAAGGAAATAGGACCAATCAATCCTGTATTTTTGTGGTGATTTGAAAACCGTTTTCTTGTTGATTTTGCATCATCATCGTCATTGTCATTGGTGAGCAATATGTGCAAAACAATCTGTATGCGCGCCGCGTGTTTGTCGTTGTTGATTAATAAAACGCAATTGTACGTTGAAATTAACTAATTGCGTTTTAGTGCTTTTTTCCGTTTCGTTTTCGATGCAGCAAAACGTAAAAAATATCTCTAAAACAGGGAAGGGCAACCTTTTTGATAAAACTTAGTTAAACATTGCACAACTTTCGGATATGATGAGAACACACACCAAAATCACTCGGAAAATCTAAAAAGTTTTTAGAGAACGGGTCAAACTTGCAAATGTTTGCCAGCTTTTAGTAGTAATTTTGCATTTTTATATAAATTTTACATTTTTTATCATTAATTTTGCGAAATGCTATTGGATAATGCAGAAATTTGTGAAATTTGAATAAAAAAGGTGCAGAGATGCACAACTTTGGAATATTTTAATGAGAAAACACACCAAAATCACTCGGAAAGTGTAAAAAGTTTTTAGAAAACTGCCAGACTTGCTAATTTTTGCTACCTTTTGTAAGAACTTTATATTTTTTATGTAAATGTTACATTTTATCAGATATTTTCGAAATGTTATTGGATAATGCATAAATTGTAAAATTTGAATAAAAAAAAAGGTGCAGAAATTGGCGTCGATAGCCAAAATTTAGTTAAACATTGCACAACTTTGGGATATTTTTGATGAGAAAACACACCAAAATCACTCGGAAAGTCTAAAAAGTTTGTAGAAAACTGTCAGACTTGAAAATTTTTTCTAACTTTTTGTAAGAATTTAACATTTTTAATCAGAAATTATCGAAATGTTGCTGGATAATGCATACATTTGTATAATTTGAATAATTTGCGTACAGAGATCGGTGGAAAAGTGAAAAAAAATGTTTGTCGGACTCTAAAGTAAAAAAAAAACAATCGAAAATAGATAATAATACACTTTTTCGTCTTCCGATCCCCGTTTATTTTTGTTTTTGCATCATGACCTGTGAGAAATATGTGCAACAATCTCTTGCGTGGCGCGGGTGCAACGAATCAGCGTGAAATTTTATTTTAAAAAAAGTTTTATCTATCCACTAGACGCGTTTGAAGTAAAAAATTGTATTGCATTGAATGACCCATTCATTCGCCAACCAACTGACGACACAAGACAAAAAAAAATTGAAAAACGAATCAAGCAAATTAATAATAATAATAATACACTTTATATTATTATGTTTCGATTGATAAGAGTTTTTCACCATTATCATCATAATCGACGAGAAATATGTGCAACAATCTCTTGCGTGGCGCGGGAGCAACGACTCGACGTGAAATTTTATTTACAAAAAAAGTATCTATCTAACTACTAGACATGTTTGGAGTAAAATTGTATTATGCATTGATTGACCCATTCACTCGCTAACCAACTGACGATGACACAAAACAAAAAACAAACAAATACAATTTTTAATTTTCGTTTTAATTATTATCCATCAACGCGAATTAGTCATTGATTGAATATCGATTGAAAACCGTTTATTTTTGATTTTTTGCATCATCGGCGAGAAATATGTGCAACAATCTCTATATGATGGCGCGCGAGTGCAACGACACGACGTTGAAATAACATCAAAAAAATAACTATTATCTACCTACTAGACATGTTTCTGTGTGCATGTAAATTTTTATTATTGACCCCCATTCACTCGCTAACAACAACAACAAAAAATACGAAAAATCGTAACGAATCAACCAAATAAATGTGTAATAATACACTTTTTGTGGGTGATCGAGTCATTGACCAAAAGAACTGTATAACGTTTTGCATATCATTATTATTTCATCCTATCTATCTAGTTATGCAACACAAATTGCACACGCACACGCAAATAGTGTCTGTGCGATTTGATGTGCCAGTGTGGTAAATTATGCAACACAAATTGCATTATTATATGAATTGTTTTTGTCGTTCGTTTCTATTTGTTAAACAATGCGTAAAATTGCGATGAAAGAAAAAAAAATATGTTGAGAGACGATTTAATCATCTCATGAATTATGAACTATTTTGCATAAAAACGTGCGTAAGATTGCGAATACTGAAATCCAAAAACAGTTGCAAAACAATTTAATTTTTATTAATTAAGCAATCAAAACGGTTTAGTTAGTTAAGAGATTGGAATTTCTGTAGCTGTATTGTCTATTTTTATATTTCTGTTGTGAATGAAATGATATGCAACACAAATTGCACATATATGCACGCACACGCAAAATGTCGTTGTGGTAAATTATGCAACACAAATTACATTATTACTATAAGTATAAGCAATTGGCGTTGTCGTCGCATTTATTTATTAAACACTGCGTAACATTGTTAATGACACGAAAAAAAACTTGTGGCTGCTTTAACATCTCATAAATCTTCATTAATTGTTGCTATATTGCTTAAGTAAGAATCAATCTATTTTTGGAATTTTTAGGTATAGCTCGTTAAATTTTTCACTCAAATTCATTGTTTTTTTAGTGTTTTTTCAATCTTTCTCACCGAATTTCACTGTTTTTTTAGTGTTTTTTTCAATCTGTTTACTGAATTTAACTATTTTTTGTGCTTTTTCAATATTATTCATTGAATTTCACTGTTTTTTAGTGCTTTTCAATCCTTTCACTGAATTTCACTGCTTTTTCCATCTTTTTTGCATAAAATCCGTTTAGTTAGAGGTTGGAATGTCGTATTTATTTATTTATTTAATTAATTTAATGTAAAATTGTAAATATTTATTGATTTGCGCCAGTTTAATCATCTCATCAACTTTTTTTAATTGTTGCCATGGCAATAATATGATTGTTACGTAATAATCAACATTCTATATTTTGCATAAATAATAAAAGCCGTTTACTTCGTTGGAATTTCTTCTAGTTAGCGCGCTTGATTGTCCGCAGCACTTATTATTTCCTTTCATTTAATTGAATGTCAATGAACAACACAAGAATGCGCCTTAGCAGCAGCAGCAGCAGCAGCAACCGCATAGTTAGATGATTTGAATTTTTTTTTATTTATGAAAAATTCATTTTCTAATTTCATTTAATTCAATTTAATTAATAACAGCCAACAACTAATAATTAAGCGCGCGCGATGGAAAGAAAAAAAAGCGGCGAGCGAGCGATTTTCATTAAAGTGAATGAAGCAAAAAATATACCTACCACCAGATAGATATGCATAATTATATAGTGTATGCGCCGCTGCTGTGGTGAAAGTCGAGTGCGAAAAAGTAAAAAAATAATAATGTGCGCGCATTTAATCTAAAAATTAGAAAATAAAAATATTATAATAGGAATTTTATTAAATAAATAAATTGGCAAAATTGATAATAATACAATTTGGATTGTTTGATGTAATTTGCGTTGCATATGTATACGATGAGAATTAATTTGTTGCGATTTTTTGTTTTGTCCCAGTTAGTTGGCGAGTCAGTGCTTTTTAATAAATTTTGATTAATAAATAGACGAAATTAATGCTAATAATGTAATTTGGATTGTTGCAAGCACAGGAGGTAGTTTTATTATTAATTTGACGTAATTTAAGTTGCATATGTATGCAATGAGACAGAATTCATTTCGATTTTTGTTTAATTGTTTGTTTTTTTGTCCAATGGGTTATTTAATTTATAAACAAAAATTAGTTTGATGCAATTTGGGTTGCATATGCAATTTGACGACTGACAATTCATTTTTTCGATTTCTTCATAGATTCATTTTTGTTTACTTGTTTGTTTTGTCCCAGTTAGAATTAGTTAGCGCTTCTATGGGCCAATGTATGTCCCGCAAAGCCGCCGTCACGTTCGCAACAACGTCGGCGGCGATCGTTCATCAACACCATCATCATCATCATCATCATCACGAGCCTCATCGATTCTTCTCGAACAATGAGGATGAGGTGAGTAAGGTGTTGCCTAAATCCATGCCATCTATGAACAATTATATGGTCTGTATACACCGCCATCTATTGTGTGATTAGTAATGTATGATGTTTGTATTATATACAGTGTGATCGAAAAGCATGATCAAATTGCATCGTGTATGAAAAATTTAGAATTCAACGATTAAACGCTTCATCAACTAATATTTACTATGAAAAATGTATGATTTATATATACATATATAGTGTGTTCCATTCAGAGGTATACATAGAGAAATATAGTCTATTTTCTAATCATTTTATGTCTTAACATCTCCTCATTCCTCTTCCAACTTCTCTCGATTTAGCATTCATGAGTAGAAAGAGAAAGGAGAGAAAAATTCATAGAGGAATAAAGGGAAGTTTGTATAGAAATGAGGGGAAGTTTGTAAATAAATTAGGGAAAATTTGTGGGGGAATGAGGGGAAATTTGCAGAAAATTGAGGGGAAGTTTGTAGAGAAATGAGATTTAATTCATAGAATAAATATTTCCTATACATTTGAATGAAACACACTGTATACATACAGCATGATGATCAAATTGCATCGTGCACAAGTTGCGCATCATCCATAGCATTTTGTTCGTAATTGAAAAGCGTGTGAAACGGATTGAGTTCCTTGAGTCTTAAGAATATTATATTTTCATTCCTTTCGCAAGCGAGCAACTCTTCGTTGGTCGCGCTCGCGCTTATAATATCAAATCACCACATTGCGGTGCTTTCTGCGTTTTGTTTCTGGATGCGCACCGCACGCACACGTCACGAATAGAATTGAAATAAATTAGATGCTGAATCATATGCAAATTAAGTGAGCTGCAAAAGTGGGTTAGTGTATATATATGAGGAGTTAATTCGGCGCTGCGATGCGATGATTCCAATTCAATTCTAACCTCAAAATGCACACACACACACACACACAATTTATATTCAATTTAATAATTTTCTCAATTGTTTTATGTAGCAATTTAATTAAATTTCGTGACAATTCGAATTTACTTTAGATTTCATGAGATAT
>JARJDW010005624.1:0-11160 GCA_030264715.1 Adinopsis sp. GC000173 | reverse complement strand
AAAAATTATTGGCTGCATTACAGCAGCAATAATATAATTAGTTTTAAAAGCATGTGGAAAATTAAGTGTATTATGTAGCTACCTATCTGTTGCAGTAACAAAATTATTTTTGAGTCGTTTGATGAAAATAGAAGTAAATTGATACAGGCCGAAACAAAACATTGTAATAAAATATTGAATATAAAAACATCATCCAACGCACAATTTGAGCCGCGCGTATATTTTGTTTCGGATATAAATTATTCGGACCTTTGCCTTTTCAAGCGGTATAGTTTTATCCCTAAGTTCAAGTAGAGAGCTTCAGCATGACAGTTATAAGTGGCATATTTTTCACTGCATTTACATGCATTCGTGTAGTTCAACCATATATGAATAGGTTTAAATGTTCTCAATCTACTAGAACTAGACAAAGTGCTTTCTTGTGCAACGAATACAACTGCAATTTCTCCAAAAGGGGCTTCAATAAGCGTTAAATGGTTTTCATGTGAAAAGTGAAATTAAAAGTGTGGGTGTAACATATTTAAAAATATCTTGTATTATTTTGTATTTATATTTATAAACTCGTTGTTTACAGAAATATCATATTATAAACGAATACTTTTTTTATTAAAAAATAAACATGCACCTACATGTTGTACATCCTTTTATAAAACATAATCATTAACTAACCATAAATAAACACAAAGAAACATTTAGATTCCTAGAAAATGCTGTGTAGTAGAATAAAGCAATTTGTTATTCGGTGTAAATATACACGTAGGTAGAGGTAAACAAGCCGAGAAACAATATAAAAACATTGTTTACTTGTAATAAGTGTTACATATTCAAAGAACGGAAATGAAAATTCTAATTAGCAGTGTTTCTCTGATTTTTTATTTTTCTCGGAATGGTAGACGTCAGGTTATTTTTTTCAGGACAACTAGTAATACGTAGGCGAACCCAAAAGAAATCGGAATTTTATTACAACTTCTTTATGTCTTAATATTTTTATACCAAATTTTTATCACATTTAAAGTATTTTCCATTGATCACAACGCGTATCTCTAAATGCCTCTTCCATTGTTCAAAACAGTTTTTAAATTTATTTATCGAGATATGTTTTAGACTCTTTGGCGATTTTTGTTGTACCTTCTCCACAATGGAAAACCGCGTTCCTTTCATATCTCTTTTGAGTCTGAGGAATAAAAAAAAGTCTCAGGCAGCCAGATCCGGCAAGTAGGGGAAAGTGATCATTTTGTGTCATGCCGTTTTTGGTAAAAACGGACTGAAATCGACGCATTTTGCGCATCTGTGAGAAGGCGAGGAACAAATTTGGTTGCTATCCTTGTCATTTTCAAATCTTGGGATAAAAATCTCTGTTTTGCACTCCATGATATTCCAGACACCTCACAGAGTTGATCAATGGCATGAGTTAATAAATACTATTTAATAAGTAGACATTTTGCTACATAACTATTAATATACTGTAACAGATAAAAGTAGTTGTCACAGGTATGCAATACATATTTTGTGAAACAGTCTAATGATTTGTCAAATATTCTCTGTTTTAAATTAATTATTGTAATATCTTTTTTACCCAATGATAACAACTGAAAAAATTTTAAAATTGTTTCTTTATGTTAAATAAGTAATTAAGTTAATAATTATAATAAATGAAAATGGATAAATTACATTTATATTTTATTTATTCAAGAAATTATTATTAACAAAACAATATTATTAGGTTCGTATTTTATGCGATTTTTATGTTATGCATTTTATAGCCTTCCTTTTAATTTATTATTAGATAGACGAAGCAAAAATTATTGGCTGCATTACAGCAGCAATAATATAATTAGTTTTAAAATGATGTGGAAAATTAAGTGTATTATGTACCTACCTATCTGCTGCAGTAACAAAATTATTTATGAAACGTTTGATAAAAATAGAAGTAAATTGATACAGGCCGAAACAAAACATTGTAATAAAATTTTGAATATGAAAACATCATCCAATGCACAATATATTGTTACAGATAAAAGTAGTCGTCACAGAAACTATTAAACCAATATTTCAGGAAAATTATTTATATTCTCCAATACTATTGCACATATGTTGACAGCTGTCGCAGTGAATATTTAAATGTCGATATAGACCCCGAATAATAAACAGAGTTATCTGCACCTTTATATTCGCAAAAAATGGTAGAAATTGAAATATATGATTGTTATTAATCATGTCATTAGGCAGTAAAAAAGCGTAGCGATAATATTGTTTGAACAAACGTCTTATTAACCCAGTTTTGATGAGGTAGATTAGTAAAAGCTACAATATTATACGTGTAGCTTTCTGTAAATTGATATTTGATAAATAGTTGCTTAATAAAGAATTGTAACATGCATTATTTACATTTTTATTAATTTCCTTTTTATTACTATCAATCATCTATATATCAATGATAAAATATTAAACTTATTTAGTTCAATAATTCTGCTAGATTTAACACATTTTAGTAAAATTTAACAAGTAATGAATATGATACGGAATTTTATGCTATAAAAATTTATAAAAAGGAAGAGAAAACTCACATAAAAAGAAATGAAAAAGTTTTTACTCGAGGAGCAGTTTTAAATCATTCAACAAATTATTTTTCTAATCTCAAGATTTTTCCGAAAAAAAAACTTTATAAAATTATATTATACTAAGATATTTTCGAATATATATACGTTAGCTTTCATCCTATGACAGCAAAAAATATTTTAATTAAAACTCCCGAACGGCGTCATAAAAGTTTTACTTCCAATTTGGCATAATTCCAATTTGTGTGTGTTTTTCCGCGATACTTTTTTTATAATTCAAACACTAGTTTAATTGGATAATAGAGCGTGCTATTACTAGAGTAGCAAGCACATTCATTTTACAACCTTTCTGTGCGTAAACTGTCCAATTATTCGATTAATTAACCTGCGCACGTATTTAAAGTGCATCGCAAATGGCTGTGCGACCAAAATGCCATAAATTTCTATCAAACAATATCGTATTATTTTACAATTTTTCACTTACTTGCATCACAATAACTTTATTATCATTTTTTTAAATTTCTTGTAAATATTTAGGTATACAAAATTTAATGCAGCAAATAATTATTGGATTGTTCGGAAAGTAATTTCGTTTTGATATTAAGCCAAAACGTTTCAAATGATCATGTACAGTTGAATTAGATAAGCTTAACCTCTCAGCAATCTCACGAGTTGTTATTTGGCGGTTTGCATCTATCAATGTCTATATTTTGTCTTCATCGTCTTCCAGAACGTGGTGCATCTTCAATATCAAAATTGCCGGAACGAAATTTTGCAAACCAATTTTGACATTGTCGTTCGGTCAGTACATTTTTTCCATACACATCAGATAATTTTTGTCTCGCTTGAACTGCCTTTTTACCATTTCGATAATAAAAGAGTAAAATATGCCGAAAGTGCTGTTTTCGATCTTCCATCTGTACTAAGGCATCAAACACAAACTATTTCACAGAGTCAAACAAAATTTTCAACAAACAAGCCTTACTACATCAGCTATCAAAATATATAATAATTATGTGGATTAAATGTAAAGTTGACTGTGAAGAAATACACTTGAGTCATTAGTTGAAAAAAAATGAAATTATTTTCCCAACAATCCGATATTTTGTTTTCCACATACATGTTGTAAAGTCTAAGCTTAAATATCGCATTGTTTAAAAGGTATGAATGTATAATCAAATAATTATGTGATGATGTATGTATAATGATCTATTTGGATTGACGTGTTGTATAGGTATTTTTATAAATCGAAGTTCAATGCCAAGTTATGTTTTTGAAATAAAAATTACGATTGGAATTAGTATGACTAGAACTAATCTACTTTTTTTGCTTTGTGCACTTAGGTTACTCTTATTTTACTTTTATTATATATTGTCACTCAAAATACAACTACATTAGCGTGTCCTTGTCACTACATGGTTTTTGGCTAATGGAAATGACTAATTGTGTTAGAAGTTCAAATTTTTTACAACTGCTCTTATAATGTACTTACCTAAGTGCATAAATATTGTAGGCAAAGAAAGGACTTCTAGAACAGTTTACTATCTCCCGTGCCCCCTTTCCTATTGATATATAAATAATAATTTCAATTTAAATAAGTAGTAAATGTGCAATTATAGATTGGAACAATCTTTAATATGTAAGACATTGGAGGTAATGACACTTTTTTTGTTCTTTGTTTATAGCAATAATATAAATCATTATTTCAATTCAAATAGTAGTTAAAGTGCAACTATGATTAGATTACGAACATCTTTAATATATAATTCATAAAAAAATCTTTGTTGCGTTATACCGATGTAACTTTACTGCATTACTTATATATTTTTTACTCATATTTTTTAATATTTCTTTTATAATGTACCTACCTAAGAGCATAAATATTATATGTAAAGTAAAGATTTCTGAGACAGTAGTTTACTATCTCATGTGTCCCCTTTCCTATTGATATATAAATAATAATTTCAATTTAAATAAGTACTAAAAGTGCATTTATAATTAGATTGAGACCATCTTTACTATCTACCGCATTGGAAGTAATGACCCAAATCTTTTTTTTTGCTTTATACCGATGATATACCTAAATCATTATTTCAATTCAAATGAGTAATTAAAGTGCAATTGATTAGATTACGACCATCTTTAATATATAATTGATAAAAAATCTTTTTTTGCGTTATTATTTGTCAATTTTATTTATATACATATTTCAAGTGAATAACAATTTGTTTTAACTACGTATAACGCAATAAAGTTGTATCAAACAATTTACATTTACGATTTTTCACCGATTTTGTGTAACCATCATTTAATTTGCATTTTATGAAAATGAATAAAGCCATTCCACATAATCTTAAAAGCAAACAAATTACATTTTGTTGTTAGATCAATGATAATAGAGCATTATAGTAATTTTAATAAATATATGTTGTATAATTTGCATAATAATAGGTATGTAAGCTTATTTTAACCTTAAAATACAAATTTTCTAGCAACTTTAGGTAGAAATTTGCAAGTTTATGCCTCAAATTCTTGCTTAAAATAAATGTCTATATCAGTTACAACATTTTTATTAAATTATACTATTCTATGCATAAAAAGCACTATCACTAATGGATAATAAAATTTATATTTATTAAATTAATTGGAAATAATGAAACTATGTACTATAATCTTGGTTATTTACATTTTCAGAAAATAATTTTTGAAAATACGGTATGTACTAACGTTTATTTTAAATTAACCAACATCAATTAGTTTTATAAACACTTACATTAGTTTTCACTTGATTGTGTTTAAAGATCTCTTACTCCCATTCGCTTTCCACTAGTGTGGAAAATCTTCGGTACAATCTAGAGAAAGTCGATATTTATAAGATGTAATTAAGAGTTTCTGATATTTCAAAGAAATGACCTAGTTCTTAAATAATCTTGTTTAAAATTTCATTTTTCATATTTTAAGATTTTCTTTACCTTTTTGTATAATATTTTTTTTAGAATGTTTAATGAACTTCGTTAGCAAGTGCAAGAGTTGTGTCACACAAAAAACTTTTAATTACAATCAGCTGTTCGCACATATGCTCTGCATAAAATGTAAATAATCTCTAGAGTTGTTGTTTTTTTATTGTGTACTAGATTCATGCTGGATTAACATTTTTTTTATTTCATAAATTAATTTACTTGTTGCTATTGTCTCTCTTTTGAAATGGTATGTTTTAATACAATCTCTTACTACTAGCACATCATATAATATTCTGTTGCATTTTTTTATTATTCTAACAACAAAAAAGTGTTAATAGTTATAGCAGTGGCTTTGAGGCATAAAATATTTTATTTTATATTTTTGTAAAAAATAAATAATTATATGACTTTGTATACAAAATATTATTACACAAAGCTTGGCAGCTTAACTAAAATTGTGAAGAGGAAATTAACTTTATTTCCATTTTGTTCCAATCCAATCCAATCTAACTCGTATCTCACACGAGATATAGTATTAATTAATAATGTCCGACGTAGAAACCTTTCAAATTACAGCTCGTATCTTGAAATTCAGTTCCTTAATCAAAAAAACTTGTATGTTGAGCCAATCGTATCTCAAACTTCCACTGCATATATTCACGATTTTGATCGTACATACGAAGAGAATGATATATTCGGTAACCAAATAAGTTCTTTTTGTTTTGCCGAGGTAAATTTACTACTCGCTCATTGACCACTCCATAACTCGCTTAATTGAAGCGATACAAAAAATTTCAAAGAAAGAAAAATTTTAGGAAATTTAATTGTGATACATTTATCTAATAATAATAATAGTCATATTTTTTCAAATAACTGAGTTATATGGGCAATATTTAAGAAATTTCATTTAGACATGGATCATAAGTGGTTCATTTACCACTCAATAACTAACTTAATTGAAAACATACGAAAAAATTTAAAGAAACAAAAACGATGGGTAATTCAATTGTAATTAATTTATTTAATAACTATAGTCGTATCTTTAATATAATAAGGGCGTTACAGTGCAAAATGTTGCGTGAATTTACATGTTTTTTTTTCACCTGATATTAATCTTCTTATAAACTAATTTTTGGTATACGTATTTTATATATCAAAAATTAATTTATTTCTGGTACAAATCAAAGAAAATTTACAACAATAGATAACTGTCTTGTTATTTTTTATTGGAAATCATTCAAGTTTAGTGGCTCACATAAAACTCGTTTAGCTCTTTACATTTGTAGTTTCTCTTTTTCCAAATCATTCAACAATATGTCGAATCGATCAATTATTCTATAATGAATAACATAAATATCGATGAAAGATACACACTATTTCAATTATTTTCTTGCATATTAATTTTTTCACATACACTGCTCTTGTGCTCTATTCTAACTAATTTAATTCAACGTTGATTATGCATCAATCTTGATTTAAAACATTACAATGTCAATTTAGTTGAAATTAATTTTTGAAATAAATAGCAATCAAATGTCAGTTTCAATAAAAAATATTAGTTGTATATGCCCAGATGCCGAGCACAAAACCAATTCGATTGAGTAACAGAATATTTTTTTGACGTTAACATGTCAATATGACAAGTAAACAATGAAATAAATATTAGTTTTCAATATTGGTGTACGATGTCAATCCAAGCCGTTTATTTTAAGATAAACTAGAATTCATCGGTTTCGATTGAAAGCGTTCTAAGAAATGAAAGAGTGAAATTTGAATAAAAAAGCAATGAATGGAGAAGGAAAAAAATCATGCGAATTCAATTTAGATTTGCAATAATTGAATCATTTTGCATATAAAGACAATTCCTGTTTTATATAGTAAATCAATTGGTCGTCAAAAGGATATTTTCTATTAATATCATTTTCACAATTAAAAATGGAATGGGAAAAAATTGTTGTAGTTGATTTTTTATTGACGCTTACTTCGTTTTACGTTTCATCATCAATAAACGAAGCAAATCATTTTATTTACGTCGCAATCAAAATGCGCTTTTATCCGTCTATCTATTTTTAATTATCAAACCGCGCACAATAAACGTGATTTATAAAACAATTAATAAAAATGGCAAAGTATTTACGGTTTATTATTATACTGCTGCCCTCACACAACATTGTCCATTTTCAACTAAATTAGAATTTCAATTAAAATCCGTAATAAATTTACGAATTTTGAATGGTAAATCAATAATTGCTTTTTTATTATAATTAGGCGTCGTGAGTAATTAAATTTTAATTTCCCTATCAGATCGTAAAATTTATTTAATTCATATTTTGTATATTTGAATATTAATTAGTAAGTAAGCGAAGACAGTGAAACAAAACGTTTAACGTTTAATTTGTTTAATACATGATTCAGTGCTTTAATTCTCGCTGAACATGAACTTTATATTGACTTTAAAATGCAACTAACTAGTAAGGAGTATATGCTTTCGGTTTGTTTAAATTCTGCATCGCTGCTTTGCAATATTAATATGCTTGTTTGTTGGTATATTTGATATGGAAAATCACTTGTTCTAAGACTTGCTGCAACAAGCGTACGTAAGCAGTAAATGTATAAGCAGCAGCGCGCAAATGTTCATCGCAATTTAAACTTTGAATTGAATTCCGTATTTTCAATTATCGTGAGATGAGCAAATGCTTTGAAGTTGTAAAAATACTAAACAAAAATCACATTTGTAATTAACAAGGATGTCCTTAAACTGCATTTCGTATGGAACATCCCGAACATAATTCACATCTATTATATAAATCATCATTCGTTGCCTTTTCCAAATTTATATCAAATTAAGCTATAAAATCGTCATTACCCCGTTGGAAAAATTTTGTTTCAAGAAGATGTGAAGGAAAATTTAGTGCAAATTATGGTATATATTATGTGGTATATAAATATTATCAGATCCAGAAATAATTATTAAATATAGAAATAATTTGGCTTCAATTTTTATGCGCATTTCAATTAGAACAGAAAACACAAAATATTATATGCAAGGATTGCTAATTTATTTATTGAGGAACTGTCATCTTTTTGCATTATGTTAGCGTACACAATGTTGGCAAGATACTGATGCGTTTTTCTGATCTCTACATTTTAATAATTTTTAAGATAGGGCAGGTTGCGGCATTACCCGGCGGTCGCGATTACCCAATTTTTGCCTAATACTAATTATAATATTTTAAATTAGAGTTTTCTATTAGGCAACCACAAAAATTATTCTTGTTTGGCTGTGTACAACATGCGAATAACTCATGAAAAATCAATGTGCATCATTAATACTTATCGAGTTAATTTTTAATTAGTTGTATTTATTGTATTTTAAGTACTCACACAACATTTCTACCATATGATTTATTACTCTTTGTTTACCATTCGTATGTATTTCCGATAAATTGGTAAATTTGAATTTTTTTAAATTTTTTATAATCTTTTCCAATTGATGGTGTAAATTAATTATAATTTTTTTACCTGGATAATTTTTAAACTTCTTTAATAAGAATGAAAAGGACGTTCTGAGTTACCAAATATTTATTGGTATAACAACTTACTTTTAGAATATTAATTCAGACTAGTGTTTATATTTAATTACTTTTGTGCTTTCTAAAGCAATAAGTAGCTACTTTTAAACAAAGAGATATTAATACAATCAAATTTAAAATATTATTTACTTAGAGTAAATCTATTGTGCTTAGATAAAAGAAATTGCAATTATCAATTTGACACTAATTTATTACGTTGCTTATTTCGCGTACGTATTAATTCATCATCGTGTTTTGGGCAGCTTAAAAGCAATGTAGTAGGAGGATAAATTTTTTAAAGCACAATTTTTCAACTTTTTCTGCTCTGAAAATAGAATGGTAAATTTTAAAATAAGATCATTATTGTTTGTCTGGCATTTTATTTATAGCCCGAATCCACCCACATACTTATCTTCAACAAAAGAGCACAAATTGCGTATCATAAATTTTAGGGAAAAAATTAAAAAAATACGTTTCCGCACATTATAAAACTATTAACTTGAATGCTGGGCAAAAAGTTAAAATAATATTAATCGACTTTATAACATTTGTTAAAAACAGGATGATTAATTTTATATAGTAGGTATGTTTTTAACTATTTTATTTACGTAAAGGTGTAGGTGGTATGCTTCCAATCAGCATGCTACTCAATTTAATCGTTCAGTTGTATAATTGGTGCAATAATTAGAGTCAAGTGGATCAAAACAATAATCATCAGTTTTATTCGTTGCTAAAAATACTCATTTAATTCTGTTTTATTCAATGATATTTTGTTCAGCATTTTATTAATTAGACATCTTCAGTTATTTCAGTTATCACATTAAAATTAAGTAGAAAATTGTTCATTTTTTAGTTAATTGCTTTCTAATTTTACATTGTTGAAAATGGATTATTTTTTTTCAGTTGTATAATTTGTGCTATAATTAGCGTCAAGTGGATCAAAACAATAATCATCAGTTTTATTCGTTGCTAAAAATACTCATTTAATTCTGTTTTATTCAATGATATTTAATTCGGCATTTTATTAATTATACATCTTCAGCTATTTCCTATGAATGTACATCATCAGATTAAAATTAAGTAAGTTTTCATTTTTTAGTTAATTGTTTTCTAAGTTTACGATGTTGAAAAGGGATTACATTTTTTAAGAATTTTTATTTGTTGCAACTCTATTTGTTAGAAAAGAGTAGTAACAATTACTCTAATTCTTATAAATAGAGCAGTTACAAAATGCTGCTTCCAAAATAAGTTCAGAGAAAAGTCTAGACTGTGGATTAGCAACATATGTTTCTTAAATTCCCAGTATAAATCGTTAAAAAGTAGATCCTGATTTAGATTTATCTACGAAACTTAATAAATTACACGCTACAAATCAACAATAATACATTTTTAGTTTAACATTATAAATTAATCTATTTCTATTGCATAGTACCATGTAAAACTGTCCACAATTAAATCACTAATTGTTTATAGTATTGTCATAGACAACATTTCAAAGCGTTATTTTTTTCTTTTCGGTTTTTGGTTTATGTTTTGTAAAGATTTTCGTTTTAATGTCGTTCCGGTATTTGTTCCAGGCAAAAAATCAGTGTTTTCAATTTAGAGTTCGATTTTGAAGTGCAAAATAAAGCAAACATTTTTTTTTGTTTCGGTTTTCGTTCCGTAAAAAATTAACTTTTAACTTCGGATTCATTCTTATTTCCGATTCAGGTTTTTGGATTATGGTTCGGTTTTGGTTTGAAGTTATCTAGCCACATAGATTTTGATGGCATATTTATATAATTTATGGACATTCAATTTGATTTGCAAATTTATGTAGAAATAAATAGTTTTAAATAATCTAAACTTTTTTTATTTAATCGTAATGTAATATTGAGGATTATTTAATATAATATTAGTTATGTTCGTCGTACTTTCACCACGAGATATTAGGTTTGTTTTTTATTCCACTGAACATGAACATATTTCCTCTATGTGCCGTTGGTGCAGTGTGGCGCTGTGATAGTTGACACTTGTTCACAGAATATATAAATGATATAGAACAGCAATGCATAGACAATCTTAAATTTG
>JARJDW010005623.1:0-58662 GCA_030264715.1 Adinopsis sp. GC000173 | reverse complement strand
ATATATATATATATATATATATTTATGTATTGTGAAAAAAAATAAATATTGTTTAAGACTTACATAATAAGAACGAGCTCAATATACATATTGTTCTTTAAGTTATTCAGTATCATGTTCCTCATTTTTCACAAGTACATTTTGTTGTTATCTTTACGGATGTCGTGGTGCTCGTCAGTCATGCGCGCATGACATCACATATGATGAGTAACTGCCATCAGTCACCTGTACGATATATGACATTGCCATTATACTAACTCGATTACTTCAAAACTCTTGTATTCTTCAATTCTTGTATATCATATGTGATATCAAATATTAATTATTTTATAAATAGTTTAAAATATATTGAATAGAGAATGTTTAATAATAATATTCAATATATTACATTTAAATATATCATAATAATAATAATAACACGTCGTAACAATGCTTCAACAAAAAGAAATATGTATAAATAGTTGGTAGAAAATGCGCACAAACAACCCACCCAAATTTATCAGATAAATAAGACGCGGCAACAGAAAAAAAATGTTATATATAAACGTAACCAGTTCATTTGAGTAACAAAACATACATGTAAAGCATTTTTTTGTTAAATCTTCCATTAGCATTGTATGAAACTAGAAAAAATCGTTTTGAAGTATAGAGGAGTAGACGTTTGACGATGCCAATAAACCTTTGTCAAAGCACATCGTTATTTGGAGACAAACTTCTTTCTTTCTATTGATTTTTTATATGCATTATGTGAAATAACATTTTATATGTAATGGGTACAGAAAACGTTGTTAGTTGCTACTTGATTCTCATTTCTGGCTTATTATCTATTTTATATAGAGAGACGGTATTCATTTCTATTTAAAGCAGATCTCTATTATATTTTTAAAGCATGGAAAAGAAAAGATGCCGTTCAAAGAATGTACATACCTACTAGGTACTTGTAACTTTTTAATACATATATATGTATGACAAAAACATATTAAAATAATAATATTAATAAGCAAGAAAGTAAATAATTGTGATTTGATAAAACAAATTGCAATATATTGCTTGATTAATTTATATAGTATAGTGCAGCGTTTAATAAATTGATACAAGACCACCTATAGCAGCATAAAATAAATAAATAATTGTAATTTTTACTTTTCCAACAATAATAAATAATTTTGTCGTATAACGTGCAATGTCCACGTAGTGGTCCCGCATGCCATAACGACATTCATCAAAATGTAATTGTATTTAAACTATGAATAAATAATGTCCAATAACTCATAGGTTGTTGGCAATTAAGTCCCACATCGAGCTTACCTATCAATTTACAACTTTCTTTTTCATAAGTGGCATTAAATGCACTCTTAATGCAAATACATTCGCATTTTGTAATAAACTAATCAATATAATGGCTGAATTATACGATTAATTGTAAAACATGTGTTTATACAATTGGTTATTTATGTTTTTATCACAACATGTAAGATGATAAATGATTGCGAATTATACATCAACATAAAATTATAAAATAGCTGAGAAAAAGTGCAGAGTTGTTGTAAACTAATTCGTTCGAGTGCTAAAAATATCTATAAAAGAAAATAGGGTTGTAGAATAGATATCTTTTTGTACATATAAGATTTTCTTCAACATTTTCTTGAGTATTTCGCATGAAGATGGTGCGATTTAACGTGGGTCAAATCATCCGCTTTGCATATGACAGGCGCTTAGTGTCAGCTGCTGATATCCTCACATATCATCTATACGGCTCACATGCGGTGTAATCTCTGATACCGCAGCCGCAGATCAGGATAATAAATCATAAGCACCCCGTTCCCACTAAGTATCATCTATCAGAGCGACAGTTTTGGTGCATCCTCTCATCTCGGCTCGGATCATTGCTTTAAGAACGATGCCACTTTCAGACAAACTCCCATTCATAATTATCGCATAAACATATTTTTCGCTCCTCTCCTCTTCACTCTTTACTCTTCTCATCGCCGCTGCCATTCAACTCAATTAGAAAATGATTTTATGCGGCTTTGTCAATGAGGTTAAAATTTTATTTGATAAGACGTGTGCCACATACACATAATAACATTTTCCTCAACTCTGAGCAATCTAATTTAAGAGGTTAAAGTAACTGACACATAACCCTATTATCCCGTTGCCGTGAAGGTGTTAGTTTTCGTGCGAGGGAGATTTAAAGGAAGTCTGTAAGTAAGCGTATGAGTGCAATCGGGTAGACAGGTCGACGGTTCATTTACATCGACTCAATTGACTCACGCCACGTCTTGTTAGCTCCACTCGACTCGCTTGATCACATGTCGTAAGTCTTCTTCTTTTCCTACACCAATGTTTTGTCTTACATCCAACGGATTTCAATTCAATTCAATAAATTAGCTTTTCAATTTACTAAATATTTTACTATATCTCTTTCTGGTAGTATCTGGTGCGCTTGATAAATGAATTGATGTAAACAAACATGCAACTATGTTACTGTTACATGTACCTATTTCAATATTTTACTTTTTAGCTATATTCATTTTTAGTCTATGTATGTGTATGTAACTTAATAAATATCGTATACATATTATACAATAATGTATAAATACATCCACATAGATAGATAATATGGCAAAAAATGTATGTTTCGTTCGTGTGGCGGATGAATTACACACGCATAGTTGAAATAGAATTCTGACAAGCAAACAGTTATATTACAATATTACATTTTGGTAAATACGTTCTGCTGGCAGATATCTCCACGAATGGAAAGCAAAGAAACGGTAAGGAAAATATATCCTCCCTGCTGGTGCTGCAGATAGAGAATTGTGCAGCAGCAGCAGCAGCAGTAGCAGCACTGAATAACATAACACAGCGCGCACACATGTTCATTCTCACATCTCATATCAATTCTTATCCACCGAAATAAAATGCATGTCACCCCAGGGCAACACTATTTCTGATACATGCATACTTTTCTCCACAGACATACACATATTTACTTGGTTTATCTCGCCATATATTCTTTATATGTATTCCTACATATAGGTAGTAGGTATAATAGAAATGAAATGAAAAATCAAATTGCAAATAAATCAATTACGATTAAAATAGATAGAATATTTTATATAATCATGTGTAGGAAATGTTGCCGTGTACCGCCGTGCAGTAGCAGCAGCTTTAAAAATTACATAAAGTGTCGGGATAAAAAAGGAGATTTTTTGCCTCTCTCCCCCTTTATATCTCATTAGCTTTTCGTCTTCTATCCGAATTGATTGAGTGTTTGAAGCACATGTAAGGCATGGCATTCATTTCGTTTGATTTAAATATGTGTCTGTATATGTGTTATATAAATGACAAGTTTTATCTAATTTGCCACCTAAATTGGCAGCAACAAGTGTTTCTTACACGTACTCCTTATTATGCTTGTTATTTCTGAATGAATGTCGCGTAATAATCGTTTTGAAAGCGAGCACTAAAGTTAAGATTAAACAATAGTCGGTGACTGCTATATTGCAAACTTTGCAATTCGACATTATTTATGCAGACTGGTATAATATATACTTTTCCGCATATATGTGAGAATGTTTTATATGCAAAGTTGGTAAAACCTGCATTTCAGAGATAGTCCAATCGGAAGATGGATTGCGTCTGACATGGGGGTTGGAGTTTTGCCGTAAACAGCTTCTCTACACAAAAAATAGGTTGAGATGTTTTGAAAGTTCATTTCTCATAAATTTCACCCATGACTTGCGCGTCACATTTATAATACCAAAACTTTTCACTATGATAGACAGAAAAATCTATTTGAATAGATTCTATTATTATCGTACATCCTTCATCTCATACATATAGTATACGTATAGTATAGAGAAGATACAATATTATATCGCACAAAATATACGAAAATGCTGAAAAACGCGTACGTATACAATACCATAAATTTCATAAAATTTTATTTACTTTTTTGCATCTTATATATACGTATATATGTGCACACAGATGTATATGTATGTATGTATATGTACATATATTTATTTAGAATGGTAGATGTGTGAAAAAAGATATTTGCTGTATTTAACGGTGGCAATAAGAGTAGTTTAGGCGTCTTGGAAATGAATAGAAAATTCCCCAAGCGGGAGGCTGTTCCGACACCCAAATCTTATCTACAATATGTGAGACGGTGGTACGTATATATGTGACAAGTCAGGAACGAATGTATCTTGCGGTAACACGTTAGATAAGTGAGATCTGAAGAGGGTTGCCTAGCAACGGAGGAAGGATGGTGTGACGAAGAAAGTAGAATTCAAATCCCTCTCAGCCTCAATATCCGCGCCTGATCTTACATTTTACTGCATGGCCCAAATATCAAAATAAAACAGGACTTCGCCCGTATGCGCGCTTTTGTATACATGTATTATGTAGATGATGAAAATGTAATCCTCTCTAGATTATTGTTGTGAAGAAGAGAGGCAATAGAACTGAACTTCATATCAACAAAGCTTGTATGATGTGTCTTTATGAGCAGCAGGTGCTATTAAAAAAAACACACTACTATAAACATAAACACATTCCAGAAGAATATTACTTCTTTGTTGAAATATGTTGTGTTTATAGATTATGACTATGACTATCCACTACTGACTACGTACATACGTGTAGTATTCTTATTTCACCTTCCATCATCCAACAATTATCTAATTTATTTCAATATCTCTATATATTATATCAATGGAATATAAAATATTTCGATATTGTATTTTATGAGCAGGCGGAGAACTGTGGAAGAAGAAGAAGAGAAAAGGTAAAAGTTTTTTTTATTTCGATTTTTTCCTTGTCAGTATGAAATTGGCTCTAGACATCCTGCTAGCTCTCCCTTTAAGTTTAGAATCACTCCGCACCGTCGATTCTCAGCATAGTTGCTCTTCGAATTTCTACCACTCTTTACATTTGTCACGCGTACTAAAATATATTGGACGTTTGCACAACACACACATGTTACTGACATTTCTTCGTTTTATACTCAATGTATCTACATATCCCATTTTTATTATAACCAATCCCAGGAGCGAGCACTCTATCTTCTTCTGGCAATAGATTTTTCATTTTCCGTTTTTCTTTATTTTGCTATGAAGGATTCGCCTACCCAGGATGTTGTTCGAATACTCATGCATACTGCATTTCCAGTAAAATATTTTATATGTTTTTTACCTCGCTCGCAAACAGTTTTATATTGTCAAAACCCTTAAGCCGGGCTCTGAAAATCTGGATGACGAAAATCGTAAAATGTGAATGATTAAAGAATATTCCGCTACTAAAAATATTGTTCAAATACGTAAAAAAAATATTTTTTTTAAATAAATATAACAATTGTTCTTTTATTAACTTTTATAATGATACGTTTACGTATTATTATACAAACGTAGTACAAATATAATAAAATTATCTTTACCCAAATTCCATTAGCTAAATTTTCATTTTTAGTTCATATACATACATATATACATTCATACATACATTTATAATGCAAACAGACATGTATTTTCAACAAAGGTTTTGAGTTTCCTTTTTGTCTGCGGAAAAAAGAGCGCAGCATCAAAACAGATCTCATATTTTGACATTATTTCCAGTGAACAAGCAAAGAAATATATGAGGGTCATTCTATAATACATCATTTTCAGACATCCTATTACTAAAATTGGGCATGGATTGTCGAATGAACTTACTTTTCCAATCGATGATTGGCTCAAATTTAAAATCGACATCACTCCCTCACGTCAGTTTAGACGTTTATATATCATTCGACCCCTCAAACTATGCGAGACCCTCGCATGTCAATTGCTTTTCCAGAGTCCATCAGAAATCACCCTACCAAAACCAGAGCGAAAGCATCTCAAACAAATATTTCCGTTCGATAGATTGACGTAATAGCCATCATTGCATTTTTATTTAACGTAAAATTCGCATCTTAATTGTTTCATTGACTTAAGCACTTACATTTACTTTACAAATTACATATGCCCAATATTGAAATATAAAAATAGTGAATTGTTTACTTATTCAATTATCACAAGCATAAAATGTATATTTGTGTGCGTGTGTGTATGTTTATATACCTGGGAGAACGCCGAACAACATTCTTTTTTTTTGTAATTTGAAAGGTTTCAATTGTGTTTAGTACCTTTGCTATTATTATTATCCGAATGCATTTAGTCTGTGGTTACAGGCCCCTGTTCTAATCGTTTGCCTTTTATTTGCAATTTGTACTCAAACACAAAAGAAATGACAACATAACGAATTACATTGGCAGATTAGTAGCTTACGTCAATATGTCACCTATGTCAAAGTACGATGGTGTGTGTGTGTGTGTATTTAGTTATAGAATATCAATACTGTGTTGTACGATTGAGTTAAATTACGTATAGCATAAATATAAATTTTACGATTGAAGCATTCAGAAATTTGTATTTCGTACCGTACGTGTACACTCTTTGCTTTCTATTTTCTATAATGATGAATTTTGTTGTGTAAGGAGGTACATGCATATACCTATATAGATTAATCATGAATGTAATGTATAAAAAAGGGGTCATGCATGATATATTTAAAGGAAAAGTTGTAAAGAAACATAATTCTTTTGGTATATTGAAGGCATAAAATTCGATAGCGTTGAATTGAGTAGTAGTTCATTTTGTACGATGAAAAATTGAAGTTTTCTATCTATATTTTTCTTTTGAGACTATTATAAATTTGTTTCCATCTATCCTTTTTGTCGTCAGGAGCTTTTGTCCCCCGTTTCCACCCACCCCTATGGACTTCAATTTTGTGTTCGCGTGGATATGCATCGAGCAGGGGGAATTTCATTTTGTATCCTACATGTCTGGCGCCCCGCGCTCTCCGGTCCCATAAGAGGAATGAAATGGAAGTTCGATATCATCTCTAGCTTGTTCCATCTCCTTTTTCGCTTACCTTTTTTTCCTCTGCTATATAGTTATACTATACATTGCTTCTTTTAGCCTCTCACATACTTCATATTTCAGAATGATATATTTATATATTTTACATGTCCGCGGTAGATACCACTTTAAACATCCTTATATGTAGGGTAAGCATCTATATCGTTTCAGAAATGATGTGCGGCGGTATACGTACGTCTATGGGTGAGGATGTGTATGTGTGTGTATGTGTGCGCCTGTATGCAAAGGGAAGAATAGTAGTATGTATGATGCCTAGCACGTCTCAAAGGAGCAATAATACAGATCTTCTCACGTGAACCTCTTTTCCATTGTACTAGGCTCATATAATGTTTTAAATGATGTGCTAAACTAATAGTTCTTGTATCGATCTGTCATCTACATGCGCACAATTGTGTATACTACGTTGGTCGGAAATGCATGTGGTTCTTTTACATACGTGCCTAACATTCATGATTTGCTTGATCAAAATTGTATTGCAATACATATACACCACACATATATAGCATGGTCTGATAAGCGTTTCGTGGGCGTCTTGCATATACTACACACACTCGTACCTACTTTCATCTATGTCACATACCTACCTACAAATTCCTAATGTATGCTGACATAGTAATGGAATAATGTACATACATTATACAAGAACGAAAGTAATTCGACTTCGACCCACATCGAAATTAGATTGAAACTGCGTTCCATACCTTAGACTAGTACGAGTATAGCGTCCTTTTGCTGCATATAGCAAAATATTAAGTAAAGTAATGTTTGAATCCTTGTCGTTGGCGCGCGCGTATAGGAATAAAACTTAAATTGAATACAAAACGGAATTCAATATTGAATAATAACACGAACGTTCGTGTAAAGTTTATTAAATATAATATTTTTTATATTTGATTTAAAATTGCCACGTTATCATATAGAGTCGCATCTTAACCAATATTTCGCTAGCAGCGCAAAAAGAAACGGAGATAAAGCGAATATATGAAAATTGGTTCAATCCTTGGGCGTGCAATATTTCAATCTCCTTGAGTCCCATATAGGCGACTTTTCCTGTTTGGCTGGCAGTTCGGGAGCACTGGGAATAGCCTCGTATCTCAGAATGTATGAAGGATAGAGGTCCCCGAAGACAAGAATGCGAAAAGCAGGATAAAGGAACAAAAAAAAATAACGAATATACGACGCGGAATAGTGAGGGATCAAATCCTTCTATAGATGTATTTCGGATCAAAGAGAATCTACATACATCCAGCTCTTCTGAGTCTATCAGAAACGAGCTTGGATGTTCTAACGAAATTCTACTTGTATACAGCATATACATATGTGTCTGTATATACATACATATATAGACATATACACATACACATATGTATATATGTAGAGAAAAAATATATTTAAAAAAACGACTCACATAGGTAATATGTGAATATTTTATAAAATACTCCATTTTCTCTAAAGCCGTACGTGTATATTTACATCCTACATTCATTTTCAAACTACTCAACAACCCAGTACTATTGCAATAAGACGGTCTGTCTTTCAACATTTCTGCATGTTATTTAAACCAAAACAGAATAATTTATAAGTCAACTAACATTACTTTTCTACTTGTAAAACAAAGTACTCAATTTCTATTGCTGCACGGTTACAGCAACTCAACTCAACTTCTCTCAGCAGCAAGAAGGGAACCTTTATTATTTACCTATAAGGTAAAATGTAATAAGATTTTTTCTATATATGCATGTATGTTATATATATATATATATATACATATATATATATATGTATATAATTTTGAATTGAAGGCGAACAGAGATGAAAAACGAATAGGAAGCTCTAGCTTGGCAACTTCCAGTTTTCATGAATTTAAATTCAATTTTCTTGTCCCGTTTCTAAGAGCGCCTCGCGAGAGCTGCCAATACATCATCTCCTCTTCTGCCCGAGGCGCATATCACTTACACACCTTCCTTACAGAATTAGAAACGAGTATACATTTGCTACAGAAAAAAATAAAAAATAAAAAATAAAACGGTAAAGAAAAATAATATCAAATGTGTAAACCAAAAATTGTTTATCTCTCCACGAATAAAAGAGTAAAGAAAGCAATTCACAACAATTTACTTTCCTAATCAAGTTTTACATTGTTTATCAAATAGGGGGAGACATAAAAGAATAATAAGACAAATATTTGTTTGCATCTTCTACTTCGTAAAATATTATTAGTTTGAGATGTAAAGAGAAAAAATCATATAAAAGACGTTGCTGTGGAAATAGCTTCGCATTAAACTAATATGTACTTAGGGTAGGTCAGGATATGAATCTTGGGGAGCTTGCGGTCTCTGCGCTCTTTAAATAATGAGCTCATCCTGCTAAAGAAGCAAAATCTAAATCTAACATTTAAAGCAAACGCTTTAAAACTTAACAATTTCAAATTGTATGAATGCCCGAGTTTAGTGTCTATACGTATACGTACGAGTATAGCACGTTATATTATTTATTTTCATCCAGAGAGATAAAACAAACATAAAAATTGATTTAATGATAAGATTAGTATTGTAGTAGTAAAGGTATTTTATTGCCGAGATTTGCCCGGATCAAGTTTATGTTTAATAGTTTGTTTATATATGGTTTCTAGTAATGTTTGGTATTGTTAATAAAAGGAATAAGAAATATAAATTCCACTTGAATGAATATCTCTCGCTTTTGGTGAGTTTAAACTTTGAAAGTAGAGAGAAAACGTTTCGTCTCGCTGTAAAGTATTACAAAATTAATTCAGCAAATCACCAGGATATGTATGCAGGATGCAATGTTTGAGCAATATTTGCCTTCTTGAGAGCACGACCACAAAGATGGTAACAACCGGATTGCGAAGCGGCGTGCTTAGCGACTGGAAAGATTAATAATAAGATTTTCTAGAGACGTGTGTGAGATGGAAATGATGAGCCTAACAAAGAGCAAGCTGTAACATTTTGCGCAAGAAGAATTTTAGGAATCTACCTATGGCTATAATAAAATAATGTGCACCCCTTCACACAGAATGAAATTGTCGTAACGGCGTTAACTTGCGCTAAACGTGACCGGATTCCTTAACACATCTAACCAAACGCAGGCAGGCAGGCAAGAAGGCAGGCGACGATGACGACGATGACGACGAAAACGAAAAATTCTTTTAACCATTCGATATTATATTCTACAGTATGTGTATGTACTTACATAGTTGTATTTTTTGCACGTGCATATATTGTATTGTACATTTTCACTTCACTCGTCGTATTCCATTTCTTTCAATTTAATCATTTGGTTTGCCATACCATATATGTGTGTGTATGTAAAAATATTTTCTACTACGCCATGTCGTAAGTAGAGCATTTTTGAGGGCGGTTAGGTGAATTACCATAGTCTAGTCCTTATAAGGCGAGTATAGAATGCGAAAGGCAATAAAACGTAATACGCTAAGGACAATAACTGGTGCAGCTAACGGATATGAACACATAAACGGGAAAATAACGTCTTGCATGTAAGTTGATATTCAAATTCCAAAAATTGCAACGCACATATGCAGGCAGGCAGCGCTTATTGCTTTTACGCCAAGCAAAGAAAACAAAATCAGTCAACATGGATTTTTCGTACATACGTATTTATATCGTACGTATATATACGTACAACAAAAATTTTCGCATTTTAATTCGCAGCAAATGTACCAACCGAATCTGTATTGAATTGCTTGCTTGCGCAAGATTAATATCATCTTGTACATAATTTGAAGCGATTATGGTCATATTTTATGCCTAACATATCATGTGCAACATGCAAATTGTGGTTTTGTAAACTCATCTTCCGCTACGTTAAATTTTCAAATTTTCCCCGGCTTGCTTTTTATAGCTAAGGCTATTAGAACATACTTGCTTAAATTATCGATATATACGTACGTATACTATACTTACACGAACGAAATCAATTAGATTGTGATGAGTTGCAGAAGCTGCCGTTTTTGTGTGTTTATTTAACGAAACTTTTTTTTTCTATTAGCGTTCATTATTGAAGCTACTACATAGTGCTACCGATGTAGGTAGAAAAAACTAGAAAGGTTTTTTTATGAATAAGTGGCCTTGTTGAAGGGTTGACTCAACCGTTATAGATTTATGGTACGATTTGCATATGGAAACCCTTTCGGCTGCTTTCCTAAATAATTGTGATGTTAATGTAGGCCAGGATTTACTCTGCATGCATACAAAACAGCGCGGCGCAGCTTACCGTTTTATGCAAAACAGTTTTGCATTTGACATTCGACATTCTTGACAGACATACCTAGTTACCTTCGGGGGTTCTACCCTTTTCGTGACATGCGAACTGTTCACAGGAGCAGGTAGAAAATTGCATGAATTCGATCAGGAACCAATCTCACATACAATAAATATTACACGTACAAATTTTTATCGACATCGTCAAGTAAATTATACGCCAGCATGGTTTCAGGAAATTACTGAATATATTTATGATAATGCGTTAATGTACAACTTTTTGTTGTTGATACTCGCATTCGCTTAATTATAAAAATCATGCAATACGCTTTCTGGCACAATATATAAGATGATTTAAACTATATACGAGTTGCAAAGCGTACATTTTACAAGATTTATCGATAGTATTGATGTAACAATGTTTGAGCAGCAAAAAATATTATAAATTGTACATTTTGTTATGATTCGATATTTTTAGATTGTTAAAAACATTGCACTGTTAGTGATATACAGCCCCAGCTTTAAATCGTGATATACAAAATAATTTGAAAACAATGTAGCGTATAATTCAAATTGTTATCGCGTCTCCCGTAAATTCGGTGATGATTTAGAGCTAATACATTCATTCTGTTTCGTGTATACACGAATGGCATTGTTGATATATATGCGGTTGGCGGCGGTTGCAAACACGAACTTTGCTTGTTGTTTTTTTACTCAGCCGAACAGAAAAAAAATGTGAAAAAATAGTGCATGTGCTGCATTTCTGTGGCAATTTCTAATAATATTATTTAAAATTCATGCGCTTGTAAATGCATGAGATATATAAATTGATTTTTTCGTTGTATACGTGTGAGCTTCTTATCAAAGAGGAAGTTCTATGCATACGGATTTAATATTAGTCGCACCTTGTGTTATTGAAAGAGTGGATGCATGTTCATATGTGACAGTCACATAAGGGGCCGCCATGAGTGGTGGAGCCGGGTTGTGTTGCTATGGATACCAGCTCTAGCGGGGGCGGCTCTGCCGATCATCCGCAACAACTCTGCATCAATATCTAACAACACATATATACCCCTATAGGTATGAATATTGTTAGTTATCATAATTCAATGCATGACAGCCATAGAGATGCGAATGGTATATACGTAGTATGTATATGTGAAGAAGATGCGAATCGATTTTTCGCGTCGCGACGCAGACGAAAGACGAAAAAAATGTTGAAAATGAGCATTGTATAATTAAGTATCATTCACCTAGTGACCCAGATAAGGAAAGCGTTTTGAAACAAGCCGTGCACAGAGTTCGTTAACAAGTTGAATGAGCGGATGCCGAGAGCTTCTTTGCATCCCCAATTCATTCATTTCGCAAGTTGAACCGCTCGCACCCCTCACACTCCCTTTTACAACTAAAATTCTTCGTCTACTTTCCCTCGTGTTTTTAAGAGATGAGTTTCCCATTTTAAAATTAAAGTGAGAGGAAGTGTAAACTAGACCCTGACCTACAGACATTTTAGCGTTCAAGAAAATCGAATCACGTTAAGAACTTCCCGACACATTCCACACTTAATAATAATCTATTTAAAAAGTTTCTTCAAAACATGCGCTAACACTCTAACACCTTTTTTTTGCTCAAATTTATTTTTTCCGTTCGTTTTTTCTCCTTCTACTTCTTCATGCAGTGAATGAAATTATTGTAGCATATTATAAAGCAATTAGTGCCGTGTTTGGTGTCGACATAATACGTAAAGGATGGAAGACGGAAGACATCAGGCGAGTGGTCATTTTGATATTAAATGTCGGATTAGATTCAACGATGATGATGGGATCACGTCCACTGCAGGTGTTTGATTCCTTCCGTTTCTACATCGACCGGTGCACACGTTCCTTCACAAAACTAACCCGAATCGTTGTTGCTTGTAACCACTTTCCTCTAGTATTATTTACAACCAACCCTTGACTATATAACTTACGAACGCGATGTTTCTTTGATGATGAAAATTAACGATAACGGCGATAACAAAAATTACATCAAATTTACAATTTTGTTTTCGGTAAAGGAGAAGAATTTGAAAACAGGAATCGATTAATTAGTTTATCTCACATTTACAAATTAAGATCACTCGTGTCGATAACACTCCGAAAAGCACTTAAGAAAAATATTTCAACATATGTTATCGCATCGACTATCCGACACACATCTGAGAAAATATTATAGGTACAACACCAACAAACACACAAACTAACCATCTACCTGTGTATACCTGTGTCAAGATGAAGTGCACTTCAGTTGCCTTCTGCCAAACCCTTTTGTATCTAAAATAAATATCATCGAGATGTATCTGTTCCCCTCAATTTCATGTCATTTATTGTATATTATATGATTTAACCCTCCATATCATTTCTATAACTTCCTGTATGATTACGCGCAATTTTTGCGTGTAGAGAAAAAAAGGGTTACACAATATTCTGTGATAAATCACTAAAAGAACAAAAAATTTTCAAACAGATATACCTACATAAACGTTTCGAATTCACACGTATTTGCTTTTTAGCATATGTAAAAGAGTGCTTAATCGACCGTACATTAAGCATTTCATCTGTTTATTTATTCGTTAAAATTATTTGATAGGAAAGCTTTGAAATTGCAGCCATTTATTATCTGGTAGAGAATGTGAAAAATTTTGTCATAAGTTTTGCATCGATTCAACTGAAAACGGCTGCTTTTATGTCCGTATATGTATGAATTTACATCAATATATTGGGTATAGACCCAATGTACTCACATACATACCTGTACCTATTAATAATACTTGTAATTTAACTAGCAATTGTGCGAAAAGCGCACGCATTACATAATTAAACGTATTATACGCGAGTTAATTGATATGTTAAGAGAGGTATTCACTGCGAAAGCTAATCGTTTAATTTAATTACTTTAATTAGCAATATTATATTTCATGCATTATCTAATAAATTGCATGAAATTGCTTTAAATATGATTCACAAAGTGGATTTTGTTTAACCTTTTCATTAAATGTTATGCATATCTATAGGAAAGGTTTAAAATCCTTTTACTTTACAGATTTATTTCGCTGAATGTTTGCGTTTCTAATAGCTTAATCCATCCTCGTTATAAGAATAGATTAAAGTGGAATTAAAGTTTTGCCGCGCTCGTATATAACGTATAAAAATTAAATTAATTAGTTCTCGTCGAGTAAATGAATAACAAAAAGGAAAACATGTGTAAGTCATAAAATCGCTTTGCTCTGTGTATGTGCGTGTTGTATAGTGGTGGTTATAGTGTATGTTATGTATGAATCTACTTGTATTTCAGTTTGATGTGTATTAAATTTAATTTTTAATGAGATGCAACGGCCAATGTAGAAATGAAGTATTATCTAGTCGTAGTTTTTGTGCTGTGAACCCTTTATGGGTTTGGTATGTTAACCTTTGCTATAGGGTCACAAATCTCTTATATACATATACACAAACCTCCTTTTGTCTGGCTAATAATAAAACGCATTTTTCTTTTCCACTAGAGCATGGTTTATATCATATTTTTTGCTGTGTAGTTGAAAAGGGTCGAAACTAAGATTCTATGTAGGGTTAAATTATATTTTTTTTCTAGGGTTCTGTATTATTATGCATAAGTATATTGTTGTTTGTGTGCTGTGCGTCGCGTCTGTCCTTTGCCTCGCATATAATTTATTCCATATGCAGATGGTTCATTTTAATTTGGGTAGAGGGTAATGAGCAACCCCCACCTAACCCTAAGCCACACCCTTAAAGGGTTATCTTCATACATAGATTTTAATGGGTCAGTTTGTAATCTTTAACTCATCTGAAGACATCGCCTTCAAATTATCTACATAACATACACTACTACTCTCACATCACATAAATTTTTATTATTATTGCGCAGGTAAGAAATCTCAAACAATTAAAATTACTGCTTGGTTATGGTGCATTCCGCGCGCGTAATTTCGACTCCAGATTAATTATAATTAGCGCTCGTAAAAAATACTCTCCTCAGAAGAACAATCAATTCATTTATACTAACAAATAGCGCACATGTTTTTTTCGTTTTTTTTTTTGGTCTGTGGTCGTCCGCGCAATTATGAATTTGCTCTTTCGGTTGTTTTGTGTTTGGCCGCGTGTGTGGAGGAAGAAAGAAAAAAATTTAAAAATCGGGCGCGCGCTTGCAATTTTGGAATTTGCATGTCATGTGCAGATGTTTTTCAAGTAGGTTAATGACGTTTAACTGTGCTAGTAATTGCAAGGCGATGTTCAACACGCATTGTTTAAGTGCAACGTATATGCAAATTGCTCTGTACGATAATTTAGAAAATAAAAACTATTATAAATAGCGGCGCGCGCGCGCGCGCGTTTTGCTCATGTAATATTTTATTTGCTCAACCAGAATAAATTGATAATAATTAAGAGGGAGCATTGATGTGTAATTCATCATCGTGTATAGCGAAATTAATATGATTTTTTTTGTTGATGTATGTACATACAAAATTAGATAACCGGCCATTAAAAAGTCATTTTGCAAGCGAGCTACACATCATGGAAGAAATCAAAATTGTAAAAAGTTTTTTCTTCTTATATTCTGTGCAAAAGCGGGATATAATAATAATTATGGCAATTATATCATTATATACAAATCGAAATAAATTATGCATAAAAATGTCGGTGATAATAAAAAGGAGAGCGCGGCGCGGCGCGTACACACGCTGATGAGGCGTCGTCGTAAGATAAAGAAGTGAAAGCAGAGCGCTGAATGAAAGTGAGAAGACATTCCGGAGCTTATTAAGCGTCGTGGCGCCGCACTCTGATTGGTCGTTAACTGAAAGTGATTAGTACGCGAGTCTGCCGTCGGTGCACGACCTGCTCAACACCAGACGACTTGGTCATGACTCCAATTAATCTGTTCGTGTAAACTGTGTCAGTGTTTTCGTCTACACACAACACCAATGTCATGTAGTACGCGTAATTAATTAACCCGAACATGCGAATAGAAAATTTAATTTCCTACCTTTTGAATTGCCGACCGACGGATGATGATGATGATGTGTCGATGATGTGTGTGCAACACCAATTATCTTGACTTGCAATCAAACACTCATTCGCTAACTTGATGATCGGATTCTGGAAGAGAGAGAGTGAGATTAAGTGCGGATTAGTATAAAGATGCGGGAGTATAGTTGAGGTATATGAAAGTTTCGTGGTATAGTTGTCGACGGAAGGAAAGCGAATGCTTGGTTTCGTGATATCGCGTCTTTAGGCGTCGCGGTGTTCACGCGTGCCGCATCCAATATAGCAAAGAACACACATATAAACATCTCTGTTGCGCATATATGGAAAGATAGAGAGGGAGCGCCGAATGTCTCTTAGAATTTGCGACATCGTGTGAAGAAACTAAGAAAGTTGCGTAGTAAAAATTCCCCTCCCCCACACGGCGCATGACCAATATGGCCGCTTCCGACGGCACCCCTTGTTCATTCATTTATTTCTATACGTTGCACGTAATTAGTACATGTTATAATTACAACTTGGTGTCCTGTTGCGGATCTATCGCTCGCAAATTTCGCTTCACATTCAGGTATTTACAAATCGCTGCGGAATTGTATTTGTTCTGCATGGATGTTTATAGTTTTTCCTTTGCTTCAAAATTAAATTTACAATTTGCTTGCTTGCCTTGCAACCCTCCCCCATATCTATCGATTTTATTTCCAATGTATGTGGTTTTCGAAATGGCGTTTCGTTATTTTTCTATTGTTACATTTTTAGTTTTTTTTTCTAACCTAACTCCCATTGTAATAAACATAAAATTGCAACTATAAACTATTTAGCGTGGATTAATGCATCGCTCGAAAATAAATTAATTAAAAATATTATTATTAGTATTGTTATTATTATCTACCAAATTTTTAGTTAATTTTTGATCCTGACTGCCATTGTAGTCAACATAAAATTACAACTATTTTGCGTAGATTAAATGCATCGCTCGGAAATGAATTACTCATTCCTTATCATTGCCGTTGTTAAAATATATCTACTATGCCTGATTATTATTATCCAAATTGACTGCATTTTTAGATTAATTTTTTATATTCCAACTGCTGTTGTAACAAATATAAAATTAGAACTACAAATTATTTAGCGCGGATTAATGCATATCGCTCGGGAATGAATTTCTAAATAATAATTATTGTTTCAGTTAAAATATAGGTGCTATTCCTTATTGTTATTATTATTATCTACGGAAATTTGAGTTTTTTCCCTATCTTAACTGCCACTGGAGTAATAAAATTACAACTAAGTACAAACTATTTAGCGTGAATTAATTTATCGCTCGAAAATGAATTGTAATATTTACTCCGTCTTATTATTACTATCCGAACAGCCATTGTGTAAACATAAAATACAACTAAGTATAAATGAATTATTAAATAATTTTCATTGTCGCAGTTAAAATATACTTTTACTAAATTTTTAGAGTTTCTCTATTCTAACTGCGGTAAACATAAAATTACAACTAAGTATAAACTATTTAGCGTGGATTAAACCTTCGCTCGGGAATGAATTACTAATTAATTATCATTGTCGCTGTTAAAATATACCTACTATAAATATATAAGTACCTACCTTATTATTATTAATGAAATGAAATGAAATGAATTAACTAAAACTAAACGTAATTGTATGCATTAGCTGTAAAGCTTAAAATAATTACGTTTAAGTGTTTAATATAGATGAATATCAACGCTTTTCGTTTTATTATATTGTATGTATAAGAACGTTGATTTTATGATTAGATAAAAATAATATTCGCTAACTATTCGTAAAACATTAATAACCGTAATGGAATTTGTTATTCATAGATTAGTTAAGTAAACACTAATTTGTATAAAATTTTTTCGTAAAACAACATTTTTATTTCATGTTGTAAATTGGATTTTTTGCTGTGGAATCGTTTTAAAATGTTCTAAATGTTGAAATTTCTTATCGCATAAAATTAATTATTTATTAAACAATAAATTATATAATTAATTGAAATCGTTCAATCTTAGTAAATTACTATAACGGAAAAATTATAATATAAATATGTTTTATAAACGATATTATTATTTCTTAGACATTTACGCATATATAAATCATCAAAAACGTTACAAGATAATGCAGTTGTAGAGGTAATTGATTATGCATTCATATTATAATTATTTCATTGTTTACCGCTTGCATTTGCGTTTTATTGTGATCCGAGAACGATAATTATTGATGATGACGATTGAAAATTGAGAAAATCAATATTTGCAAACACTAATTTTATTGGATTTTATATTCCTGCGAGCAAATAAACATCGTGAAACTACCAACAACGTTTCACAAATAATTTCATAAAGAATTCAAACGCCGTCTGAAAATTAATATCGATTATATAAACGGCGCGCGGTGCATAAGCAGGCCGGCGATTGAAAAATTATTATATCAACCACAGCAATAAACCATAAAATTTAATTATATACAATATAAAGTGCATTCATTAATTAAGATGATGCAACGCGCGCGCGGATTGTTTGTTGGTGATGTTAGACACACCATATACGTACGAATCTTAAATCATATTCTAACGTTAATTAATTTTCGAATGTAGGTATTTTATACATACATATAGTGAAATAATTGGCTGAAAATATATTCGTCTATCTATCTATACCATTTGTGGGACGCACAAAGGCAGCGCATGTAATAAGATTTGTCTAACTGTTTTATAAAATGACATAAAGTAATAGGAAAAGTCCATAATGTGCTGTCTTACGCTGCCTTCTAGACGTTTTACATAATGCGCAAAATACTTTCGATAAATTATGTAAGCGCTAACTCAAACAGTACCTACCTATTTGCAAAAAGTGTTATCTACATCTGTATAAATTTTGGTTGTAGGTATGTAGCTAATTAGGTAATTAGATTTTCAGCAATGCAACAGATGAATGAAATTTATGAAAATTGATTTAATTTATGGGTAAACTAATGTAAGCGCCAACTCAAATAGCAGATATTTATTTGCAAAAAGTATTACATCTGTATAAATTTAAGTAATATAAGTAATTAATTAGATTTTCAGCACCCGTACTCCTAAGAATAATTGATTATCGTTCCTAAATAACAAATGACTAATAAATTGCAACTAATGTACATGAAAGAGGAACTAATATATTATCTAAACGAATATAAAAACTTTCCAAATTAATGTAATTCAGTATTAAAAAATCAAAAAAGCGCAAAACTCATAAAGCGGTAATGGCAAAACTGTCAAGATAATTACGCCCTAACAAATAAAATAGGTAAAACAGCTACATATTGTAAAGTCTTCGTTAAATATACAAAAATCACATTTGTAATTAACAGGTATGTCCTGTAAACTGCATTCTGTATAAACCATCCTGAATAAAATTCACATCTAAACCATCATTCGTTACCTTTTCCAAATTCATACACAATTAAGCTAGGAACGTCATTACCCCGTTGGACAAATTTTATTTCAAGAAAATGTGAAAGGCAATCTAATGCAAATTGTATCTTAAAATATTCACCAGTGGACAGCAGAATGCCACTTTGTGTATATATTATCAGATCCAGAAATAATTAATAAACATAGAAATGATTTGGCTTCAATTCTTATGCGTATTTCAGTTACAATAGAAAACACGAAATTTCATATGCGAGGGCTGCTAAATTATTTGTTAAGGAACTGTAGTTATTGTGCATTATGTTAGGTCACACAATGTTTGCAAGGTACTGATGCGTTTTTCTGATCTCCACATTTAATTATTTTTAAGATAGACAAAGGTTGCGCTATGAACCGGCGATCGCCATTACCCAACCTTCCCCTATGTATTTGCGAAAAGAATTTCAACTGTACAAAATTTTAGATAGTAGGCAATTAATTAGATTTTTAACAACGCAACAAATGTATTAACGCCCAAAATTGAAAAATTCATATCCTACAAAACTATTCAAATAGTGTTAAAACAGAAACGCATGAAAATTGATTTAATTAGACAGATACAAATGCGGCAGTTAATTAAAAAATATAATTTTTAATTAAGCGAGCGCGTATTTAATTAATCTAATTTATTAAATTCTGCCTACTGCTGTTAGGTATATATGTATGCTGGCTATTGATTTCATTACGTATTTTTCTCTGTGTTTCAGATGTGCGGCAGCCGACGTTCGTATTCGGTATGTATGTAGATACACATGTACAAATTTATTTTGATTGTTTGCAGTTGGTGTTTGGTGGTGAGTGAGAGCTGATTTGCATTTGGAATTGTATAGAAAATATTCAATTTGAAAATTGTAACGGTTCCAGCAAATGCATCCCATCTAGTTGAGCGCTATATATACATATATATAGAGTACAGACACACACACACATATTTTTTTTGTATATGCGAACTTGCATGCAAATGACGTCAAGGGGCGTTTGACAGTTTTTGAATTATATTCAAATAAGTTCCCCGATTGTGGTCCCATTCTCAATATAATTTATCATTTTTCACAATCCGATCGTTACCTGTCCTGAGAATTCTCATACAATCTTTTCACGTAACCCTTTTTTCTGCTCTACAATAAAGTAACGTATGCAGATGTCGCCCATCCGCTACCTGCTGGCTCCTTTGCATATGGTCTACCTTGCGTCTGGAGTGTCTGAACCCTTTTCTTAGGCTCAGGTAGGCGCTTTTCCGTTCCGTATTGTGTCTACAGATAGATTATCAATAGGAGTCTAATGAAAGCGAGGGTCGCCGGCTCTTTTTTTCTTCTCTCTTCCCCGGCACAACAAATGCCTTATACGCAAACCTGAGGTGCTTAATTTGAATACGACAGTTCCTGTTCCGGTTAACCCTCTCGACCTGTGTGATTTATGTTCAAGGTTATTGGATAAGCAGACGCGTCAGTTGGTCGATCTATTGCAACCGTACAACCGATGTGAACGACAATATGTTGTAACGTATATATGCCAGAAAATTCATTAATTATCACAAACGATTGTAATTAAAATAAATAAAAACTAATCTATTACCTTTTAGTTCATTTATTTCATTGTCTCGTTTTTAGCTAGCTACCTACCTAATAATCGAAATTTGTAACAATTTGAAAATTTATATATTTTATCGCTGCATTCTTGTCATTAATTAATTGAATAATAATCATTCAACACATTTTTAATAAAATTAAGTGAAAAAAATTTTTTTGCTTTCTTCAAATTTTATTTTTTTATATATAATTAATTATTGTGTGACATATCGATTGTAATCTGATAATTTATCATTTTCGTTATGAAAGCCGCCCAATTTGCAAATTATAAACATGTTGAAAGACGTAATTAATTAACTGTGATTAGTTTAATTTTTATGTAATAATTTACGAAATTGCTGATTAGTTATTTATTGATTTTTTCGCGTTGAACATCTCGAAATTACATTGTTACACTTAAATTATTAATAAAATTATTACTGCTAATTTTTTATATAACAATTCATAAAATCCCGCCCCCTAAGAATAATTGATAATTGTTCTTAAATAACAAATAACGTATAAATTGCAACGAATGTATATGAAAGAGCAACTAATATACCTACTAAAAGGCGCAAAAATCATGAAGGGGTAAAGGCAGAACTGGTAGGGTAATTGCGCTCTAACAAATAAAATAGGTAAAAAGCTACATATTGTAAACTTGCCGTTAAATATACAAAAATCACATTTGTAATCATCCGGGATGTCCTGTAAACTGGATTCCGTATGGACCATCCCGAACATAATTCATATCTAAGTCATCATTCGTTTACTTTTCCAAATTCATATCAAATTAAGCTAGAAATATTATTACCCCGTTGGATAAATTTTATTTCAAGAAGATGTGAAGGGCAATCTAGTGCAAACTATATTTTAAAATATTAAGCAATACACAGCAGAATGCCTCCAGAAATAGTTATTCTATGTAGGAATAATTTGGCTTCAATTTTTATGCGCATTTCAGTTATGACAGAAAACACGAAATTCATATATAAAGGTGCTAATTTATTTGTTAATATGTCGTCATTTGGCATTATGTTAGCTTACACATTGTTTGCAAAGCACGGATGCGTTTTTCTGATTTCTACACTTAATAATATTTAAGATAGACCAGATTGCGGCATTACTCGACGGTCGCCATTACCCAACTTTCTCCTACATGCGATTGAAAATCGCAATAAATTAATCTTGTTGTAAAAATGTATGTAATTTGTCGAATTTAGCAGCTGAAACGTGAAATATCTAAAAAGCCGCTTCTTTCTACATACTTACATTTGTTAGATACTCCAATAAAAAAGTCATTAATATCATAAATTATATTATTATATATGAGCTAATTATGTATATTGAAAAGATTTTGATTTTAATATAATTTATTACTCTAACTAGTAATTTAAAATATGAGTTGAAAACACCCGGCCTATGGGATTATTTTTTCGTATTATTCTATTAAAAGCCACATTTCATTATTGTGCTATGTAAGTATAAGTAAGTACGTTGTACAAGTTTTGTGTTCGTATATACGTACACCATATGGAAAACATACTTTTGTTTAATTAACTCGAACTCTAATTAACTTTTTTCGCTCGCTTCATTATTTCGCAAATAATTGTTATTATTATATGTATAAAGACAAACGTTTAAATAAATATTTTTTTACATGTTTCTGCGTTTTTTCCACTCTGTGTGTCTTTTTTAACCATTAATCACCACCTTCTAGCTCATCCTTTGTGTGTGTGTATAAGCACAAAAAAAGTTACATAAAACCGACAACATATGGAAAATAATGATAATTATAAAATTATTTATAACGTTAAGATTTTATAATGATAATAAATGGAGATTTATGGCATATTAATTTTGTATTATGAAAGTCGATAACTGATTGATTTATTAATCACTCGCATATATTTTTCTCCTTCTAAATTAACATTAAAAAGAATTTTTTTATGTTCCTATATGCATTTATAGAATCAGAATGAAAAAAACATTTTGTTTAATTAACAATAAAATCGTTGATTTATTAACCTGAAGTCATGATTTCGTCACAAAAATTGTGAAAATCGTGCAATAATTAGCAAATAATTAATTAAACATACCTACATTTTGCAAATTTATTATTCATCATATATAATGTACAAAATTCTTGAATATAATTATATTAATTACCATATAAAAATTGATAATTTATAACGCATAGTTTATTTGTCAATGAAAATCTAATAATTAATTAAGGAAAATATTGATAGAAATGCGAATGCAAAAAGGATGATGATTAATTATCGCATGTTCGTAGTAAGTTAATAATCTATAATTTCCTGTTGATACTCTCTTATTATCTTAATGATTTAATTGGTATCGAAATAATAGATGCGAGCGTTAAAGAGATCATTATAAAATCATATGCATATAAAGTACTCAATTTTTCATTTTGTTATTGTTGATGCTGTTGTTGTTGTTGTTATTGTTAGAATCGTTTAAGAAATAATTTATTCATTACACCTCTCGAATCTGATTATTCAAAATGATACAAATCTTGAATGATAAGGACGCGGATAAAAAATGCAATTTTCTACTGCTTCAACGATCATCGTCAATGAACTGGAATGCATTCTATGTGACATTTCCAATCAAACTCTTTTTTTTGTGTGAGCGCGTCCTCTCTTTCTATACCTGATGCAATTGTGGTGGAGAATGAAAAAAAAGGAAGGTTTGTATACAGCTCCACTTTGACCTCATCGCTAAGTGCTCAATACAAATTTCAATACTATTTTCAAAACCCACCTTTATTGCTTCACTAAACAAATAAGTACATCATTTAAGGGTACATTAACCTCGCAATAATAACATTAAAGCGTTTCATATCAATTCGATTCTATTAAGTAATGTGCAAATTCATAATTGTTTAAACAAGCGCGTGAAGAACGCATTGCGCTTTAATTAATCATTAAAAAGAATAAAAAAGAAAGCACCGTTAGTTTAGGTTACATTGTTAAAAATTTAAATTAATTTGCTCGGCGGTATGATTTATAGCCGAAACTAATTTGGCAACTATGTATGGGTTGTCTACCTGCTGGGACGCTTTGAACTACTGTGAGCGGTACGCGCATGCAGCGCCATCTACCCGCCAGTGGCTGAACGTAAGCGAAGTACTGGTTGATGGTTGAAACTGTAATTGGGCTACCCAGAGGAACAAAATTTTGTGCGCGTGTTAGAAATAGTGAGCTTATAGTTTCGGCCGCGTCGGCACTAAAAACGCCACGCGCGCCGATTATAGCTTCTACCTACTACCTACCTACGAAAAAACCAATGCATTTTTAATACAAACCACAATCATTAAAAGTTGGAGATATTAATCGTGCGATAATTATGTGCTAATATTATCAACGGATTTTTTAAGCTCATTCAATTTTCTATCAGGCTAATGGAAATCGACACGCACGCGATATTAAAAATAGATAAATGTCCTATGTATGTGCACATATTTGGGTATATTTTTTATGAAAAAGTTTAGCTTTTTATATGCGCCGGTACAATTTAGTTAATGCTAATTTATTAAGTGCATTGACACAACTGATGCTTAAAATAATGAAATACACATATGTTCCAATTTACACGGTAGGTTGTTGGTTCCTAGGAAAACCGTGTAAATCAAAATTAATTAAAAATTAATTCCAAAAAAGACTCGTGGTAGGATTCATAAATATGTTTTTTATTTTATTTCAAATAGTTGATGTATTTGAATTTCATCTAAACTAATTGTAAGTAGGTAAAACAATGGTAAAAGCCATTCCAAAATATGTCATTTTAAGTGCTGAAGGAAAACATGTCAATATAAAACATATCCTTTTTTCGGAAACATGACTTACTGATTATTAAATACCTTTTTGCGATATTTATAATGATGATTCTAGGTTTAATATATTGTTAAGAGTTGTTCATTGCTTAAAAATATATTGACAGGTTTCTTCAAGCAGCTCTTTGACAGTAATCTGTTTGTAAGCCTTTTATTATAATTTGCGGACCGGTAAATCGAACGATATTTTTTGAAGACCAATAGTAATAGCTACTAGGTACAATTAATATTTAGGTATAGGATTTTATAAAACAAATACGCGAAAAAAGGCAAGTTTTACAGCGTGTAATTTTCTATTTCTGCAGATCGAAATTCTTAGCGTACCAGCTGCTGTTGAGAAACATTGCTCCAGATAGCCTAATTTCGCATTTATTTGATTGTGAAGCTGAAATAACAACATCAATTTAGATGTAACAAAATTACTTTTGTGTAAATAACAGTTTATTAGTAATTACACTCAACTTACAAAATTTAGTCTATTTATAAAATTATTGGTGATAGGTAAGTAACCGCCACTTCAATTACTAATTACACTATATATTAACAATTAAATCCATAATTTACAGATTGTTACGTTGTATCAACTCAATTTGCAGAAAAATTTGCGAAATATTTAGTAAATATCTCATTTTGCAGTGTTGATATGATTATTTTCAATGTGTATTTTTTATAATTGTTGTGAAAAATTGGTTAAATTAAGGGATAGGTGCCGTGTGAATTTAAATACATTTTTAATTAGGTGCTGGTAGTATGATAGATGTTAAACAAGTAACACGTCATTGTAACGACAAAATCAAGTTTCAACAACTCGCTGTTTTGTATCTTTAATACTCGTGCCAAAGTACGTGTTTTATGACTTCATAGATCAAATACGACTTTAGGTCACATTACATTCACATATGTTAAGATCACGAGCAACTTGTGATAAATTGCATTTGTAAAATTGCTGCTTTAATCGTGTAATCTAAAAATGGTTTTGGCCTGCACTGACCTCTACCGCGCGCGTATATACATATAAAAAGATGCATTCAACTTTAACTTGTCTAATAATTGCAGCCACAATAAATAACTTCATCTTGAATTCGTTGCGCTAACGATACGTATACCCGACTTGTATAGCTAGAAAAATCCGACAAACGAATTGCCAGCCAGCTAGCTTCGATTTGCGTCCGTCGTCTTTCGGTGTTTCATTTCCAATACGCAATCTTATTAAATGCCGTATAATGAATATAAAACGTTATCAGCGTATCACAACTCGTTGAATTGCCAAGTTTATAACTATTACGGGGCTTGTAAACGTGACTCTTACACATCTTCCATCCTATGTACTTACATTAATGCATTGTAACATTGATAATAAAATTTAAAAATATCATCGATGCAGCGGAGTATACGCACACATACGCTATATCTAGATAGGTATATATGAAATCTTATAACTGTTTTCACCATTTAATCGAGATAGAATTTATTACCGAATGCATAAAGATTATTTCTGTAATAAAACGGCGATTTTCTTAATTATCATTAGGTTAGATATACCTACCTATAATTTTCGTATAGATTTTATGGCAAAGTGTGAAATTGTTTATAAATTACTCATAAATACGATTTAAATTTTCATTTGGTTGGATGAACGATTGGCTGATTAGAAAAGCAATATTTCAGCCGGATGTTGAGTGGATGCATGCGCACTCAGATTTTTTTACGCGTGCCTGTGGCTGAAATTAATTGTGTTATAATTACACCTATAGCATTTATTACGCTATATTGATACGTTTCTTTTAATTACTGTGATGCTTGCATTCAAATAATATTAGAAGCAGCACAAGTGCGTTTTGAAGTGGGACAGAATGCACTACTAAATGTATTTAATAATCCGCAGATTCGCTCAATTATGATTAGATTAGCAGTATGAATTACGAACATTGTGTGAATGTTAAGCATACATAAATTAGTTTACTCATTCAATCTAAATATATTCACGTTGAATCAATGTTTCGATTAATTTATCACTGTATTTCACTGACTTTTAACATGCCACATTTTTATATAATAAAGATTTCAATAAATCGTTGTTTAGTATTATTCTGTTCATTTCTTTAATTGTTTATAACAAATGATATACACAAATTAAATTATTGAAATTGAGGAATATTTCGACTTTGTAGAAGACCATTTCATAAAATTCGTGTCAATAATTGCTAAGAATCAATGCTTTACCTTTTTAATGACTTTTTACACATCGAAAGCTGTCTATTTTTAAGGTGATTGATACAAAATTGTGAATCAAACGTATCTGTGGATTCAATTAATTTATCAAATTTGAGTGTTAAATTGCTCTATTATGTAGAATCGAAAATTGCTTTGCTTCTATTTGTACAAAAATGATCAATTATGCTTAGTGATGTATTTGATTCAGAAGGCTGTTGGGGAACGTCTTTTTTGGAGATATTTTTTATTTTGTACATGTTACAATAGCTATGAGGTCATTATCAGAACAAATATAAATGTCTACTTAGCTCACATTCAAGAATGCTGGAGGAATTTGTATGTATAATTAAATAATATTGTAGAAAAATGAGTGTCTAAACCTAAAGTAAACCCTCGGTATACGATCTTAATTTGTGTCAGATGTTTGGATCTAATAAGTTATATATCAAACTAACTACCTATTCTCATAAAAAAGCAGCAAGGTAACGCAATAATTAAAGATTTTTGGACAACATATAACAAGTAAAATAACAGAAATTGAGAAATATTGCGAAATTGACGTGCTGAGAAACTTCTTGTCTGAAAGTCAATTATAATCGTATACATAGCAAAATTTGTTTTGTCCATTGTAAGTACATAGATCCTAAATTTGGTGCACTTGTTTGCACATACCCATATGTAAGCCTCATAGGTAAAAATGTAATCATCGGAACCTACCTCATATACCGAAGTTCCATTGTATTTGAATGCGTTCTAACCTTATATGTTAATATGTACTAGTACATGGTGGTTCCAATAAGAATACGATGAAAACTAGCATAAAAAGAATAATTCTTATTAGAATTTTATTCGTAATGCGAAAGAATATAGTTATAACAATTGTTTTAGCAGAGTTATTAGAAACAGAAGCTGTTGGTATTTTAACAACATTACGAATTATTATGAAATTTTTAACAATATTCGAATTTAACCGAAACAAACTTATAAGAATACATACCAAATTTTTTATGTACTTCGCTTTTAAAAACTTATTTAGGTACATTTATTACAAATAATCAATTAAGTTACATCGATCTATATAGATCACCATCTTCAATTAGTGATGTCAAATATTTTCTGACAGTAGCTTGAACACACGCATGCGCATTTAACAGTTCGCAGTTTCGAAGCGTGTCTGCAGCTGAAATTAATTGTATTATAATTACAAGTAATATTTAATTTAAGAGTTGTTTATTGTATTACAATTGTTGCAAGAATCATATTGGCATGTTTCTTGAAACTAATTGCTTTGTTGCATTAATGTGCAGAATATATAAAATATGGCAGTTCAAAATGCTAAAGGAAAAAATACATAGCTGAAACAATGATGGTTGTTGACTTTATAGACGTGCCGCGAAGATATTTCTGAGGTGTGTATTAAATTAGATTTTGGTTTAATTTGATTAATTTCGATTATTACTTGGGCTGATTTAAAAACAATGTGGCTACAACGTTTGGAATGAAATTATAGCGTTTACATTGAAAAATCGTATAATTTCTTGTAGATTTTGCTTAGCAAACGCAATATCAGTTTATATACCTGCTTACTTGGAATACATTTTTTTCTAATCGACAAATAAATAACAATTTAATCAATATAAACAAATGAAATTATATGTCACTTCAACACAAAATTGATGGTATAATTAATAGTTATTGTTTATTTAGTATAAGTACATGCTGAGAGGAGATCTTAATCGTCTAAATATAGCAAATATTGCCATAGTAAAACTGCGAAGACATTTTTGAGGTTTTTATTAAACTAGATTTAAAGACAAAGTGGCAACAATATATGAAATGAAACCATGGCATTTACTAACAGACTATGTTAGGTTATGTTGTATAATATTTCTTCGACACATTATGAAAAATCTATAATTATTGTAAATTTTACTAAGTAAACGGGATAGCTGTTTGTAAGGGTATATTTTCAACAAATACATAGCAATTTAAATCGATAATCGAATAAAATTGTATGTCACTTTAAGACATAATTGATGGTATAATTAATATCTTAATCGTCTAACTATAGTAAGTATTGCACTAGTAAAACTACAAGGACATTTCTGAGGTGTTTTATAAACTAAATTTTAATTGTTTGATTATTTTGGATCATTGCTTGAGTTACTGACGAGGCAACATGGTCTGGTTCGAAACCATGGTGGTTATCAACAGGGTATGTTGTATAATATTTCATCGACACATTATGAAAAATCGTATAATACTTGCAATCTTGCTTACTAAACGAGAAATCAGTTTATATACTTACAAGAAATGCATATATTTTTTCTCATAGACAAATAAATAACAATTTAAATCGATAATCGAATGAAATTATATGTCACTTCAACACATAATTGATGGTATAATTATTGGTTATTGTTTATTTAGTATACATGCTGAGAGGAGATCTTAATCGTCTAAATATAGTAAGTATTGCAGTTGTAAAATTAAATTCTTATATACGCACTTGATGGCTGAAAAACAACGTAACAGCCGCTTAAAACGATCAACGAATGTACTTCATTTCATCAACGGCATAAAGCGTATACCTTGTGTATATTAATATTTGCCCAACACAACATTCATGTTATTTTAGTGCTAAAATGCTGTTTGCATTTTTTAGGGTAACTGGGACAATATTTAAAGGAACGAAACAATGAGCTGTTGAAATTATATACTCGTCAACATTAAATTTACAGCTCATTATTATTCCAACACCACGCAGGACGTTATAAAACAAAGCGTACAATTTGATGTTTTACCTCGCATACAATAGTTTCTAAGGTAAGCAACGAAATTTAGAAATAACGCCGCGACTAGCTAACTAACTAACCTGCATGCATAACAAAAAGTCGTTGCAAATTGTGTGGAAACTTTAAGTAAAGAGGCAATTTATCGAATGGAAATGCAGCACAAGCAACATTGTGTGTGTAGACACCTAAAGCGTTTAACAACATGTACCCTTATTAAAATGATATTAAAATTTAGCAAATTAATTTTATTAATTTTTTGCTTATCATGAGTAATTGCAGAATGCAAAATATACTTTATACTCGCACATCGTACTTCCATGTATACATATACATACATTCATAAGCAGCTGTATATAAATAAGATGATTAATTTAATAATTATTGTGGTTTATTTAATGACAGTAATAAATAAAATTGCAGTTTTATCAAAAAACACACACTCCTCGTATAGGTACCTACTTTATCTCCTAAATTACAATTTATTCCGAATTAGCTTAAGCAATAATTTATCAATATTTTTTCATAGTGATGATAATTGTGGCAGCCAATTATAATTAAAAGTTAACATATTTTATTAAATAGTTAAATATAAATTAATAAACAACGTAATAAGTGCTTTCATTCATTGAGAAGTTACTAATGGTATTATAATCACAGTTGTCATACGTTCATTTATAAATAAAATTGCGTTTTCTTGGCATATAATGATAAAATAAGCTAAATGCTAACTGAAAGAATATTATAGCATATTATATTCAATCTAAGATTGGCATTAAACTTGTTTACAATTACGAACGAGAACCGTCTATATATCTTAAAACTTGTATGCTGGTAGATCTCATTAATTATGAAATAAGTTTACGTATACTTGAAACATACATTTCCTGATTGCTACTTTTAACATGTTACTCCTTTTCATGTCACATTTTATACATTTCTTGCTCTACATAGCATAAAAACATATCAAAAGTAAATTATACCTACATATTTTTTCGTTGTTATTTTATTTTTATATTTTTTGTATTAAAAAGTTACTTCCTACAACTTAATAACTACAAACTTTGTAATGTAATTGAATGTTGGTGGTAGTAGCATTAAGCAGTAAAGTTCTTGAAAAGGTTATACCCGTAAACATATTAAGCAGTAAGTAGCGCAACTATTCATAAGAAAGTATAATGAAATCGACTTTATTTTTGAATTAGAATGATTGTTAGTTTAGAATACGGCGTACTACCTTTAAATGCAATGCAGGAGGGGCGAATAAATCAACCTTTAATTTCCATTCAATCTAAAAACGAAATTATTTTTTAAAAGTACAGTTTGATAGAACTCACTAAAATTTATTTAGATTTTATGTTTTTCTCTCTTGGCTTGCACGCTACTTCATTAATTCAACTTCGTGGCAGAATTATTTATGAGACAAATTGGGGAAATGCTGTAAATAATGTTTTAAAAAGTATTCCTAACGTGCCAGAATACATCAATCTATAATTTTACTATTAGGCAATAAAAAAATTATATAAGACAATTCGAGCAGGATGTAGGTACATACTACACTACGTATATATTATAGGTAGTATACGACGTCGTAATATTATCTACTGCGATCAACAAAATGTTGATGTTTATCTCTTGGAATTATATTAATACACATTTAACTGCCATAATTTATAATTAAATAATCTATAATCTAGCTAGGAATGTAATTAAAAATTACAACTAATAATTACTCATAAAAAGTAGACCATTAAACACCAATCAGCAGATATCGATTTTAATACTATTGTGTTTAAGCATCTTCCACTACCTGTGGTTTTGAACAGGTGCCTCTCTACACACAAAATACAGGTAGTTTATTAAGTTGAACATCGATGTGTCAAAATCCACGTGATATAATCTTTATAATTGTATGATACTCTTCTTTTATATAGGAGGCACTACTATGTAGTATGTATCGTAAGTACAATAACTATAGGTATAGTTAGATATGCGATCAATTTTCACTCTAATAAAAGCGCGTATATTTCAATCGTCGATTTCGATCTTTGACTACACAAAGCAATTGTTTTCTGTTACTCTTATCTTAACTACTTCGATTATATAAGAAAATATCAGCGCTAATTGGCTCTCAAACTTTGGCTCGAGCATTGCACAAACGAGGAAAGAAAAATATGTATTCGTGCATAATTGAATTTTTTTGTAATGCAAACATAATAATTGTAATTCAAACATTAAAAAAATGTGCTTGTTGTCTGTAAATTACACCTGACTACCACCCTCGAACCAAAGCAGGTGGTCAACATCGTTAGGAAGAAAATTAGCACGCACTGTATGCCGTATATACATAGTGGACTTTAATAAGTAATTTAATAAAAAAATCCGGCATGTTTGTTCATTTAAATTGTTGGCATTTCAGTAGCGCCACAAACATTTTAACATTATAAACAAATTAAAAATATATATGAGTATATTTTTACGACTATTTCCTTATCTAATTGCGATAAGTTCATTAAAATATTATTATTATTAGGTATATATTTTGTGTCCGTCGTAAATTACAACATAAATAAAATGAAACCATTTTTATTGCTTCCTTAAATATATTGTACTTAAAATTATTAATTACATAGTTGCACTTAATTAAATTGATACGTTTGAATAGATATAATACATGATGGTGATGAATACAGGCTGTCCAGCAACGCCACTGGAACCTTTTCTAGTAAAAAGCAAAAAACATTTCGTAGGTAAATTTAATACAATTACTCTGTGGGTGTCAACGTTTTTGTAGCATTAATTTTAAATTTCTCTTGTTTTGAATTTTAAGCGCATTTTAATACAAACGAACTCATAAATAATATTTTTGTGTAGGCCACTATATACGTTCTTTGTTTATTTTATAAATAGTTATATGCAATGAATACATAATATGCTTAATTATGAAATAACTATTAATCATTTAAATTTGACACCTTACGTGTTGAGCTAATTTATATCCAAACAATATGTAAGAATCAGAATGAAGAAAAAAAGAAACCAACGAGAAACAATTCACCTTAAAATTTTAAAATGTTTTGGTGTGAGCATATTTAATGCCAACGACCGCATCGATAAAATGCCTTGAAATTTAACTTTCAATAAGCCGATTTGTGTCTTATTGTTATACTCATCAATCATAGGATAAGAATCAACGACGACGTCTCCGCGATTGTGTAAAAGTTCGTATAAATTTATATAGGCAGAACCTATGTCCGTACAACTTTGCAGATCGATTGGATCTTCAATTGGTTGACTAACTGCCGTAAATTGAATCGGCTCGCTATTTTTAATTATGTCCGCCAGTAATTTAGCCTCCTTCGAGTCGCGCTGTATGTTAAATTGTTTCCCGAAATTGTAGACGATCGCCTGATCGTCTTCCGGCTTCTTCTTGCACACCGTCTCCATGCTCGGCCCGAAGTAGGTGAGGAATCCGTACTCCATGTAGATTTGCGTTATTGTATCGTCAACCATGGGTCGGCTATCTGGATACATGTATAAATCTATTATTGTGATTGTAATGAGCGCGTTTGTATCCAAGGGTGTTTCATCAGTCAGCGGTCGATACTTGACTTTTGCTGTCGTTTCATCTTTCCATTGTCTCCATTTAACGTTGTTCGGATCTTTGCCACTTAAAATCGCATTCTCTTGCAGCGTTAAACGCCACTTTAGCTCCTCGTGCATCCAGGTAGTGCGCTCCTTCAATTCAGCCGAGATTTCTGTCTGTGTGGTGCGCAACGCTTTGTTTCGCACCAGTACGAGATTTAAGCCTTCGTTAAACGCGTTTAATTCGGATGGACTTATGTCAACTAGATCTAGGCTTTGTGACTTTCGTTGCGAAGTGTTGTGTGCTTCAAACAGCGCTTCATAACTACCATCACCGAGTGGCGGAATTTCCACCATCGGCGGCTTTTCGCACTTGAAACGTTCGAAAAATTCCAGCTCGCCTTTGATTACGTATCGGCACGTCAAGTAGCCGTATGTTGCCGGGACTAGAGTGGGATAACATAGGCATAAATCGGCATTATTCATTAGTAACTTTGTTTCAAGCGTAGCGTTCAACGATTCTATTGCTTTTGCCAACTTTAAACTGCACTTTCCCAATATTTTAGTTTCATCGCCACAGCGTACAAATAATTCTATATGCATTGCGCATTTGTATAGGAATTGATAAATATCTTGGTTAATTTCAAAGTAGTATTTTTTGTTAAAATCTAATAATAATTCTGGTAGTGGTACCATTGGAAATTCGTAATTGTCTTGATATTGTAAGAAGTTCCATTTTAATTGTAGAAATATCTCCTGCTCCTCCGTCTCATTACTTTCTTTAATCGCATTGATTTCTCTTATCAAATCCTCCGTTGTTATGAAACTAATTAGCGAAAAGTGAAATGTTTGGGTCAATGGATCGCCTGGAATTCCTCGAAATGAAGTCATCGACATTTTCAACCCCTTAAACTTATCCATTTCTACCAGACTGCCATCGTCACCATCATCATCAACATCACAAATAGTATCTGTTTCTATCGTAGTTTCCTCAGTGATATCTTCCATCACTGCCATATTTTCAATCCCGCTCTTCATTGTTAGTTCAATGCCGGTATCCTCCTGCACGTGGCATTTCTTGCATGTTCGTTTCGATGTGCTCTGAATGGTTATGGGTTCGCGAAATTTAACGCTATGCATCGACGCCGTTTTGACGATGGTGGTTGCACTTTGAGACGAATCTGGCACTTCGAACACTTTTTGCGTGTTTAGATGTGAAACTCCTGGTGATCTGTTTACAATTCCTGAATCGCGAGCTAATGCCGCTTGATATTTATCCCTTCGTGCTTTCATATCTTGCTGGAATGCGTCAAGATTGAATTCGGACTTTAATGCAAAGTATTGCGTTACAGAACTATCACTCATATTTGATCTCAGCTTTAGTTTTATTAAATCATCTTCGCTTGCAATAGATTTCCGTTTTTCGAATGATGTGGATGGTTTTGTTTGTGTTTCCACAGAAGGAGATTGAGGTTTGACTGTTGTTCCTTCATTCAACCCTAGCGTAAGAGATTCTTGAATTCCTATAGAAGTACTTACTAGCATTTTTTTAACTTCTTCCAAGTTATTATCACTTTCCTGCTTGTCGATTAGGTTATCTGTATTTATTGTTATTTTTATATCGGAAAAATTAATGTTTGGTTGCAGTTTCAGTTTAGATTCGAGCATTTTCTCATGGAATGCAAGAGCTTCAACTGTTAATACATTAGTTAATTCATCTTGCGATACATCATCGATTTTTTCACAGACCATTTCATGGTTTTCATGAGGTTCATTGTGTATTTTAACCTTCTTTTTCACTTTTTTGCCTGCCCTTGACAGCAATTTCTCCTTTATAGTGTCATCGCTTGTTCGTCTTGCGGAGCGCGCGCAGCATTTGGACATAGTTGCTGAAAATTTTGAGAAACTATCCAATATAAAATTCGGGAAAGAATTAACAATTTTGATTGCGCATGCCAAACGTTTTTGAGAGATGCGTCAGCTGACTGAATAATTTATGTCATACGTCATTTTTATTTAATCTTAAACAAATCTATCATAGGTGGAACACTAAGTGGTGGATAATGGTAGACGTGGTGAATATTTCATAGTTAGCATGCTCCCCTGGGAAACTCATTAGAAGGGGCGCTACTGCTGTCACGGACTACTGCTGCGATTCCCACATCGCGGCACTCTCGTGATTGGCTCGCATCGGAAATATGATGGCGCTTTAATGCCTTTGTAGCTTAATGATTTCTTATCTTGTATACAAACATCCGGATGGTTTTTATTCCGACCACAAAATAAACAATCACGCAGCATCATATTATATGCAAAATCCATCTTTTCTGACTGCGAAAGCTTTAATATTGCAGGAATAAAGCGCGGAAAGCTCTTTGTATTTTTTCACCAAGATAGACGTATTATTTGATACGTTTCATGACGCACGCACATACAAAACAATACAACAATTAATTCTTCATTTCCATAATAACTTCTAATTAAATGTGATATATTAATAATTTGTGTATGTTTCGTGTAAATTATAAATCCAACTCCCTAAATTGAACATTTGTTGTAGTATCGTGATAATAGATTCAAGTTATTTTCTACAAGTTCGAATGTCAGTTAAAAACATGTTAGCATTTTACTATTCAATTAAACGATGTAATTAAGTAATTTAATATCGTAATGCTAATTAATTCATTAAAAGACGTGCATAAAAAATGATTTTGTTTTGTGTGTGTTTGTATGTGTGTATGTCTGTTGTAAATTCCAAAAATAAAGCAACGTGGAATTTATTTGTGGCATACATAAGGTTAACGTAAAGGTCAAAATTTGTCTTGACATTTTCGATGTAATCTCAAATCCACATGCTTATCTATGTGCATATTCATCAAAATGTTATTCAAAGGCAAGAAAAACAAGACGAGGAAAAATGTTATATCGTATAGTATTATTACATACCGCGCACCGCATGACAAAGCAACATTATTTATAGATCAATATTTTGGCATTTTTCATCTTCGTGCAGCATTAAGACATGTTTTATGAGTAATATCAGGGTGGTGTAGAGAGAAAAAACATATTGGTTGTATTATATTACACTGTGTTTTTTCTTGCATGGGGATCATTTTTTTGTTGTTCTCTCTTGGGATAGAGGGATCTAATCCCGGCCGTTCGGTTAGAAGATTATACGATGGTATTAACAGTTAATCGAAATTAATAATTGCCGCGATTGGCTTTTTACGTAAAAAATCATCATTTTTGCCCTGAAAGATTTTTTCCGTTTCTTTTATTATTAGGAAATAACACGATTTTATTGTCAAGCGTTTTTCTGATTTCATTTTTGTCTCAATCTAAAAAGCAATCTGGGAGGAACTTGAATCAGATTATTGGAATGATATTTCGTAGCCCAACTGAATATCGCGAATAGAGCTTAGGTTTGAATCTCTTTTAGAAACAGGGGGTGAGGTATCGATCAGCTTTCGATGTAAGAATCCCGCAGTCATAGATGGAATAGCAATAAGTGGGTGGCCATCGCCCTTACAGGGGTGGAAACAGAATTAGGGATCAAGTCGGCGCAAAAAACAGGGGAGTTAAGATATACGTATGATGGTTGCCATATTTAATAAAAATATTGTATTAAAAAAAACGCAATGTTTTCGTTCTCTACATCGCAAAATTAATGCAATTTTAAAATCCGTTATTATTCAAATAAATGATGAATGGATATAAAATGCTTAAACGTAATTACGTTTACACCTAACAAATCTTTTCTCAGCTTAAAGTGTTTATAATTATCTTATAAACATTAATAACAACATAAAAGGGGTGCGTAATTCATGTCTCAGAGGCATCACTAATCCGCCATAAGCGAGAATTCAGGGTTTAGTAAATCTCGAGGTGATGAGAACCACAATTTGCGAACTCATTAATAATCCAGCCCGCGGCCAAGGATTAATAACTTGAAAACTCCTGTTCAGCTAACGATACATCTTCAAGTATAAAGAGAAGCGAACAACAACGATGAAAAAAATACATATCTTACACACCTTAATATGATAAATTGCCGGCCGATATTTGTTGTACGTCAATTATAACGAAACATTCGTCAAATAACTTTTAATCAGTCAACATTCAAACATCATAATTATTAAAATTCATTCGTAAAACTTTATATATTTTGTTATTAATGTAATTATAATGTAATTACAATGTGGGTAAATAATTAGTTAGTTTGAATTAATATCTATCTATAAGCAGACATTATGCCATGATAAATAAATTGCAAAAAATACGGTTTAAATAGATAATGGATATTTATTTAAATGTTAACATTTGCATAATAATTATTTTATGAATATGCATAGGTAGGTATCCATTTTACAATAACATTAAATAAATAGCACAATATTTCTTCCAAATCATTAGGCGCGGTAATTATGATAATTTAGCGAAAATGAAATGAAAGAAACAAAAACAAAGTTTAACATGCAAAATATGCACAAGCCGAAAAGAAAACGTTAAAGTTAAATTGCTACTTAATAAAAGAACATATTGTAGGTGGTTAAAACGCTTGTTAAATGCATTTAACCACTTAAACAACTTTCCTAAAGAATTCCACGACGACGCTACCAATAAAAATAATATATTTAATTACTTTAAGTAGCTGGAATAATGTAAGATTATAATCTGGCAACAATTAATTACGACCAGCGTACATAAAGAATGAAGAAATTACAGAGAGCGCGCGCCCCATTCTCCTAAGAAAAAGCGCCCTCGGCGCAGTGCATTCACTTGTGATATGTTAGCAATGCCACTTTTGTGAGAAAAAAATTACATTCCTTCGTGCAGATCATTAATGATGACAAATATTTTATGAGAAGACAACGCACAGCGCGCTGGCTTTTGTGCTGCGACGAAACGAAACTCTATACGAACGAACGTATTTTTCGAATGCACACAATAACAAGAGAAATAAAAAGCGTGTGCTGTGCGGTGGAGAAGTGAAGTTATGTCTTTAGGGTTGATTTAATTATTCAGAGAAAAAAAAAAGGAGATAATTATAAATGGGAGTTTGTCTCGTTGCTTGTAGAATGTTGGATATATTCTTTTGATAGTATGTGATCATTAATTAGAATAGCCGCCAGCTACCGACAACTCCGGTCGCAATGAATACTCTGTAATTAATAAACTCCAGAACTTGTATATTCCTTCATTAAAATCGCGTCCAAAAAAAGTAAAAAAAGCCTTCACAAAATGAATATTCTTATATACGAGAAGCTAAAGTTGTATATTAATTAATGACGAGCGTACATCGCTTCGCATACACTTTTTATTCCCAATGAAATTACGTATTCCGCTTCTAATTAAACTAGCATATTTCTCTATAAAATACCGAAATTTCTGCAATCAACATAAGCATGCATTTTTAGATAATTATTGCCGAACGCTTAAATTTATGACGAATAAAATTTTATTACGAACTAATGCGCAAACATTTTTGCAGCCCGTGATTGGTTATTGAAAGTTTAAACTCATTTTATCTCATTTCGAAGTCAACTTCTATGTCAACTACAGAACTCCAAGTAATCATCTCTACAATATAAAAAAAATAAACCCGGAGCGCGCAGAAAAAAAATGCTTGAAAAGTTTAAATGAACTTCGGATTCTTCGTTTGCGACACATTTAGTGTAGCAGGTATGATGTAGAAAAGGAAGGCGGCGCATCAGTCGAAATGTAAAACTCTCATATAACATTTTAATTGGACTTGGATACCACTCTGTGTTGATGTTAAGGATTTCATTGATTACCAGGTAATTTAATTTTTAAACCGAATACTTAAACTCAGCTTTTCAATAGAGTCTAATTTTGTTGATTTGTTAACATCGAAAATGATAAATTGCCTAAATTCTTATAAAATTTCTAAAATTTACTAAGTCATTTATTGGTTATATTCTTTCGATTATAGTTTTAGTATTAGTCATTTTCAAAGTTTAGTTGAGCTGGTTTAGAGGGCTATCAATACACTTGAACAAACGTGCAAATAAAAGTACAATAACCAAATATAAACTAAATTGTTGGACATTTTGCTTAAATTTTGTTGTGGTAATTTATTATCTATAATCTAAAACAATAGATTGTCTAAATTCTTATAAGATTTCTGAAATTTAGTAAGTAATCAGCACAAACAATTGTTTTATTCTTTTTCTTGTACATATTGGGAAATTTCCATACACGTGTTTAAGTTTTTCTCTTTTGGTGATATTCTTTCGATTATAGTTTTAGTATTAGTCATTTTTAAAGTTTTAGGTGTGTTATAATTTACCAAATCTTAGTGTATATCTATCACAATTTTAAAGGGCTATACAGTACTTGAACTAATGTGCAAAAAATTGCAATAACTAACTAAACTGTTGGAGAGTTTACTTTTTTGTTGATAATTTATTAAAATCTAAAATAATAAATTGTCTAAATCTTTATTGTAGGTATTAGCCGACGCCTAAGCAATGTTCTGCATATGGAAATGTGCAGACGCCCTGTTTACATTTTGTTTATTTTTACAACGATAACCTTGCCGTGTGAACGGGACTCGAGTATTGTTTCTGTTGAATTTGCAGAAATAAAGTACAGTCTGAACATTTATAAAAATTTCTAAAATTTAGCTATTTTTAATTGAGTTTTTACTTTCGTTTGATTATATTCTTGAGTTTACAATATTAGTTCTAGCCATTTTCTAAGTTTTAAAAGTATTATACAATAGTAATTTGGCAAATCATTGTGAGTATATCAAATTTAAAAAACTATCAATATACTTCAACAAAAAAATTACGTCTCTAAACTGTAGGAGTTTCCGCTTAAAATAACATTGATCATTTTAATTGCTTTATTAGATGTAAACTTTCCCCCAAATTCTAATAAGTTTTCATTAGCTAGTCGTCAAAACGTATACGCCTAATTATCACAACAAGATCTTAACAATAGAAACGAAACATTTAACTTATTTTAATAAAATATGTAAATTTTAAAATATTAATTTTGTCCTTAAAAGTTTCTCTGTCTACTGTTTGTATTAATCGTGTTTTTAGTTAACGAGTTTTTTTTACTTCTTTCTAAAGCCAACAACTATTTAATTTATCATTTTTAGTCAGAAGCACATTTTAATTTAAATATAAATAAGACTTTCAGTTTTGTTCGAGCTTCAGCTTATTATTCTTATTTTCCGTTTCATCGGTTTTAATAATTCGAGTTTATTTTTCCTAAATAGGAAGTAAATTTTCCTCTGAGTTTGGAAAACGTATAGCGTGTCGTCTTGTTATGAGAGAGGCAAAACGAAATGTAAATAAAAACGCGACGCACATACACATCGTTAATCTGTTCCGGCCGACTTCCCAAACGAGAACTTCTAATTGTGAAATGTCATTCGGTGCAATTTAGCAGCAGCAGCAGCAGCCGTGGCATCAAAGGCGCGGCATGCAAGAAATCAAAATAATTTGATAATATATTTTATTAGCCGCGCGCGCGTTCTTTGAGCGCGCCAACTTATCCAATTAGTTCGATAAAGAGAATCGGCCATTTTGTTTGTTAACGATTAAAATAGCAAACTATGAAAAAAATGAGGACAAGGGTCACATACGAATGTATGTGGGGTGGTCTTGTTCACCCCTGCATGTATTTTTTATTCAGCAAACTCCCGCGCCTTAGTCGTCTAGGTTACAGGCATCGGTTCGAAACGCATGCGTCGCCACAGACGACGCTCAACGTCAAATAATGGCCGTAAAAAATGAATGCACACGCTGTGTGTATTTTTTTGTGTTCGGCTCGAATAATATCATCGTTCGTTCGTTTAATGAAAACGTTCGAAATTTTAGAACACTGACGATAATTATGCGAAAGAAATACAATATTTCATTTGTTTTCAGAGGCGAACATCGTCGTTTTTATTATGTTTCTATATTTTTTTACCCGATGCGTAATAATAATAATAATAATAATAATGTAATATTAGACATTTCCCTGATGGTGCTCGAGGACTTTTGACGAGGTAAGCAACTGTGCATGATTTGATATCATGGCGAATCTCTTTTTTTAATTATTTATTTATTTTCTTCGCTTGAAGGATAAAAAGGTATTTTTGTAATATCACAATGTGAGGGCGCCATATTGGAGAGGGCTCTTATCATTTCTTCTCGTTTGCTTGAATACATTCATCCCCTCACGTATTTGTGGATTTTAAATTTGTGTGTGTTCGTTTTTTCGTTTTACTTTCTTATATATATTATAGAGCGAGGAGCGGAATATATATATACGTATATATAAGAGAGGAGAGGAACCTGGGCCCGTGAGCGTCTATAATCTCGCCGCCTCCTGCACCCTAATTTCTCTGTCTTCTTTAATATATTTGTCCCTTTACACCCCCTTAGCGCGGAGTGGCAGCTTTGGATTTGCAAAGAAAATGATGAAAAATAATCTGTCTGGATTCCATACGCACGCGGCGCGCAAAAAAAGTTCCTGTCATCTGACGGTTCACATCCGCTGCGTGGTACGTTGTGATATTATAGCATGCCATGTGAAAGTCGCTTCGAAAATGAAGAATAATATTGTATGTTGGTTAAAGCTTTCCCAACCGAACTAACTAAAATTACATTCCAAGTTCTAACAAAATTTTAAAAGCAATTCTGAAATATTAAATTTGCTTTTACAAACCAATTCGTAAACACACACACACACACACACATCCACTCACATGAACAATTTTTGCTTAAATATATATTCCAACATTATTACAACATGGAAATAATACATAAATAATTAGTTATTTAAAACGTCGTCGTTGACTTTTTCTTGAGCTTTGGCGTTTCAAGTTTATTTTTCTAAGCTTATTAAGTTTAAGTAATTTATGTTCTTTTGAAATATCTTGAGGTATTATTTAGCATCATATTAAACGTTTCATTTTGCAATTATTATGTAGGTAATATTAAAATAAATCCACATTGGATAGAAAAGTGGCAATTAATACAATTTAAATTTAAATTAATTAGATGCTTTCGTTAAAAATTTAAATAATTACCATGATTTTTATTCCTTTAAGCGAAGTATTTAAGCGCGCCCCATGTAACGTTTTTCCTATCAGAAATAATTAACAATTGTTTTCATTAATAAAATTGCTTTAATTACCCGGCTGGAATTTGGTAATTAATATGATTGTTTTAATCTGCATTATAATTACAACATTCTTAACGATTAAGGCACTATATAATTAACATGTCGCTCTCTCGTAAAAGTGCTTTTTCCAAAAATTGAAAAGGCAACTTTTTTTCTGTTTATCGCGCATTTTTTGATAATTTAGAATAAAGTTTTCGCTAAACAAAAAAAGCACACACAGTCAACCTCATTCGTTTTAAGCGTCTAATGCATTATGCGAGTGACAGAATGAAAAATAGTCACATTTACAAAGTCTTCCGCTGAAGCTTGTGGTAGTGACGTGTTAATCAGGATTGATGAGTTTTTACTCACTATGTCATCGTGAACGTCTCTATCTGCAAGCGAATAGTGCATTGCATTTTAGAAAAGTGCGCCGCTGCCGCCGTCTTTTGCGCCATATCGCAATTTAATGCAAATGTAAAACATTGGTAGTTAATGTGATAACGCCAATTGCTAATTGGTTTACGATTTATTACATCCACTGATACGATTGCACTAAAAGTCGAACGTATGTGGTGGCAGCTAAGACGCGCGCGCACCCATCATCAATCACCTCATGTTGTAATTAAAATATCGTTAAGTTCACATCGATTTACATATAGGTACACACACATATATACACACATACACACATACACACACACAGGAAATCGCTGGGAGTGTAGATAATCGATAGGGTGTCCAGCTGGTGTATGTATGTCGATGACCAACGGCCAGCTGATGTTGTGTGTAGGTTGATACAAAATGTACACAACACTCGCGCACGATCGCGACACGCACTGAAACTCTCAGGTCACACATTCCCGAATGGGTTAACGAAACCCCCTATACCTTGTTTTTGTCAAGTTTTTTTTTGTTCTTACCTATAGCAGGACCCGTTTGTAAATGTCGCTTTGGGCGCGCATTTAATTTTTTTTTTCATTACTACATCAGCATCTGTATATCCTGTAGTGCAAGACATTGGTCCTATTTGCATACCGTCTAATGTATGCGTACTCACAGCGCTGCCCGGCTGCTCTATTATAACCCTTTTTTATATTTCGTTTTCGACGAGTCGTTCGTCAGGATTTGTGTCCCTCATTTGCTTATTTAACAAGACCGTTTTGTTACATGCATAATAGAAAGGCAGTTACAATCGCGACTTTTTTTTATGTGAATGAGAATCAGCCCCGAATGCGCCCTTAAAACTCTTGATGAACTACAAAAATAATACATTATAATATTTTATTTTAATAAACGAGCGCATAATCAAGAAGCAGGTAGATCGGTTCGCAACGCAACGCGCACATACACATACACTCCAACTTGTAATTATTCCCATTCCTATAAGGTTAAACCCTCTTTAAATTGAATTAATTGCAGATGGTAAAATGCCTATACTTTTATAACATGCAAATTTAACGACCAAATAAATTATTATCATTTTACAACTTTACCTATTATAAATTACAACTATTAAAACTTACATAAAACCAAATAACTGGAATTAATTAGCAAACACCAATCCACTTTTACTACGAAAAAATGCGAGCTTTCGATTCCGAATATAAGATTCTATCAACACGTTAATTATTCATCACACTTTTGTAGTTAGTTACACTAACGAAATTAACGAACTTTCTGTTCCGTTTGATATTAAACTGATTTATTGTTAAACAACTTTATAGCCGTGTATTCGCACATTTTCTTTTACTAACTAATTAGATTTTTAAACTCAATCATAAATAAAATTAGATATTTATATTGACTTTATCTATTTTACATCATTATTTTTAGTGCAACATTTATGTCTTTTTCTAATTGGGGTTCTAACCATCAATGGATTAAGGATTATGTATTAGGTATCGATTTTATCGGAGAGTTTTAGCTACCTAGCTACCTGGCTTGTTATTTAGATACTATACGAAGCACTTTTTTAAAAAATGTTGTAATAAGCTTGCAATGTGGTGCAGGTAGATATTTCATTTTGTCATACAGGTTAGTGGTTTTGATCAAAAGCTCCTGGGTACAATTGTGTATCAATTTGGAACTCTAATGGCCATTGAACTTAATATAGAAGTAGTTATAGATAGGAGAATGCAAAAATAGTCTAAGATTTACAACTTTGAACAAGCGAGGATTTTATTATCATTAACTGGGAAATCTAAATATGCGTTTTATTATAACTTAAGTATAAAGTGCAAATTTAGATTACCTGCTTTTTAATAACTTGTTATTATGTTGGATACTACGAAGACTTTTTTGTAAAAATGTTGTAATAAGCAATGCGGTGAAGATAGATTTTTCATTTTGTTACAAATTAGTCGTTTTGAACCAAGGTCCCTGATACAATTGTGTATCAATTTGGAACTTAAATGGCGAGTGAAATTAACATAGAAGTAAAGGTAAAGAGAAAACAATCTTGGATTTGCAACTTTCAAAACACTTAAATATGTTTTTAATAAATGAGCATTTTGTAAATGGAAATCTGAATGTGTGTTTTACTATTATTTAAATTTCGATTTCCTGTCTTTCGATAACTTGTTTTTTAGATACTAGGCAGTACTTCTAAACAACGACCACAAGAATCCGATCGCTTTTTCAAACTTACCGCCGTATGGAATTTGCGTAAATGTATCCTTAGAGAGTCGCAGTTGGCGTTGTACCATTGAAATAAGGCATACTACTAATTAATTACCAGATATTCGTAGTTGGCGTTGTTTATTCGCATAGGGATCGGATTCTTGTGGTCGCGGGTGTATTACTTACAGATATTTTGTTTTGTTACAGATTAGTACTTTTGATCAAAAGCTCTAGGATACAATTGTGTATCAGTTTGAAACTTTTATGGGGATTAAAATTAACACAGAACTAGCCGTAAAAAAATAAAGAAGGTAATCTTGGATTTAAAACTTTACTATTAGATATATAAGAAAAATGCTGAAATTTCGATTAATTTTTGGCATACATTAAAGCGATAATAAAAATGTAAATGTATTTGATAATCTAAGGAGGTTTAAAATTTGAAATTGCGAATGTATTTACAATAAATTTAGTCTAAGCTAAAACAAGATTTAGAGAATTAGCAAAGCTTAAAAGACGAATTGTAATATGCTGCTAATTTTCCCGCAGCATCGTTACAGACGAATAAGACGCCGAAGAATTAGTGAGGATTAAAGGACAATACCGCGCGTCGCAATGTAAAAAAGCTTTTTAGATTGTCTCTGTAATCTGAAGATAATGAGACTTTTCTTATAGCAGTAATTGCAGACAACAGTTGCCATTGTTATGAACCGCTCATAAAACTACAATGCTACTTATACACCGCGCTCAACAAGTGGCAATCTAATTCTAAATTAATTTTCAGGAAACTCGTTGAAAATCTACAATTTAGCTCGAATCTCACCAGCGCAGCACCGAAATCCACGTTCATGTATAATTTTCGCGCGCTCGCTCTCTCTCTCATTGCGCGTTGCTTACATACAGAATAATATGCTATTATCTAATCCTAAATGGCTAACAACCCTACAACCGATTTTTGCATAGAATAAGAACTCCTGTATACATTTTTCAACAGACAATAACGTGATTGTTTTTTATATGCGCACATAGAAAAAGATACCTCTAACGTATTGTATGTTAAGAACGGCTGCACTAATTTATTTTTCTGTTATAACAATGTGAGTATCAGCAAAAAATACTTTTCTTTTTTTATATAGATAATATATGCATGTGCATATTTAATTTTAATGCTATAGTTTCAGTGAGAAACCAGTTACGAGTTGAATGGGGCTTTAGAAAAAAAAACTATGGAAGGTATATAAGGAAGGGATGTCAGCCTTCCATCAACCGTACGGACATATGCAGATTCGCTATTTTTTATTTCTTTTCCCGGGACCGAGATTCATTAGACAACCGTGTAAGTGATACCTGAATAATGTATGCAAATGGATTATTTTGATTCATATGTAATCACTTTCACTACTGTTAGTGTTTTGTTAATCAAATGCACCATTTCCTTCCCAGTCGTGCGATTTTTATCGAAAGTGCTCAGCAGATGTTGTTGTTGGGATTCTTTCATGTACAGCCATCCAAACTATACTCTTCTATCACTTGCCACGCTTTAAATCCAATCAATCATGTAATGTTTAATCGAATTCGCTACACGGCTACAGTATTAGATGCACGTGCCTCAAAATTTAGAGCAGCACGCAATTAAATTGAGATTTTTGCGCAATTAGCTGCGAAGCTAACTTAAGCGTAATTGTTATACCAGCTTTTCCACCCTTTAATTCATAACCAAAAAAGGGTGAAAACGTTTTAGAGAACAATCATTTTTAATTAGATGCACATTTTAAATATCACGTTGCTCTGTGCGTTAAGTAAAATTTTTAGTGAAAGTACAAAAAGACAACACCACACATAAATGTTGTAACAAATGTTGTAAGTAGTTATGAAATAAGCTCACTGAATTTTACAAAAATTAATTATTATTGTACTAATTTCATTCAAAAAAAAAACAAAATTAGATCTATCAGATTTTATACAGTGTTTATACGCTTCCTATTAAACGTAATTAAAAAGATTTATGTAGAGTTACACATTTATAAAGTAATTAGTTATAAAACACTTCCACAACATATTATACATGTCACACATAGTTATTATCGTCAATATTATTCTATTAATTTTCAACCATGTTTTGTGTGATGTTAATAAAATGTAATTATAATCATTACGTAATGAAAGAAATTCTTTACAATCACTTAACAGGAATTCGTCGTTTCATTTAAATGCGTTAAATTAAGATAAAATGGCAGAATAAAATCATATGTTTATAGTTTTATATATTATTATATATTATCGCAATAATAATAAATTAACAATAAGAACAACGTAAATATCAAAGAAACTGTTTACTAGTTTCTAATAACTTTATTATAAATATACTCACATAAGTATCTATGTATAAAAAACGGTTGTTAGCTATACAATGCATTTCATTCAATAGTATGCATAGAAACGATAATTTTTATACCTTTTTGTATTTCCACGGGATTTTTAAACATTAAATTTTTTATTTTCTTCCGATTTATCTTTGATTTTTGGCATTTTCCATCAAAATATTTAAGCATTTTTATCAATAGTGATGATATTCGATAAATAATTTGATGGAAAATGCCTAAAGGTCAAAGAAAAATTAAAGCAGAAGATCGTCGAAAAAAATCTTTCCTACGCAAAGATAAATCGCCATCCAAAATTTAATGTTTAAGAATCTCGGTAGAAATACCAAAACGTATGAATTTACCAAGTTTGACGTTTTAAATTAGTGAATTTTTAGGAGATTTCAACTTTATATAGTGAAATCCAACTTTTCACAGTGAAATCCTCTAAAAATCACTAGCTTGACACGTCAAACTGGGTATCGGTATGCGGTATGCCAGTGTATGGCCACCTCATGTAAACTTGGTCAGTGCTTCGCATTGTATCCTGAATAGCTTTCTACTTCCCAAAAGTAATATCTGGTCAGTTATCTGTTTATTTTAATTGTTTACCTATAAGCGAAAAAAATCATATGTTTATTGTTTTATTTATTTTATACATATATAAATTAATGCAATAATAATAAATTTAATAAATTAACAATAAGAAAAATGTAAATATCAAAGAAACCGTTTACTAGTTTATAATAACTTTATTATAAATATATTCGCATAAAAACATGCCTATATATAAAAACACTTTTCTCAGGAATATGTGGAGCTGTATAAAAAACAACGAATCTAACAAATTCCTTTTATACATTTTATAATAAAATGAAAACCAATTATTTACAATTACGTTAACAATATTCTATACTCGTTAAATATAATCATTACTTGGAAAATATTGCATCACGTAGAAGTATTGTAATAAATCTCGTATCAATTCCATGCATAAATATATTAATTAATCCATTAGGATAGCACACTTTGAAACTGCGTGCCATAACTAGATATAACATATGAAATAATCAACTCGATTATGACAGTGACAAAAGCTTTACATTGTTCTTGCGAGAGAAAACAAAACTAGTACAAGCTTGCGGAGTCACGGATAAATTTTCTCCATGTGAACTTTAAGAAGAAGAATTTTTTCGAGTTTCGCTCGTACATAATAGAAAATCTTATTTGGGCACAGCTTTTATTTTTATGCATGCTTTGAGAGCTTGAAATTCTAGGCTGTTTATTAGATAATAACCAAGTGAATGGAAAATTTATTGAAGAGAAAAAAAATGTTGGAAAAGGTGTGTAATCCTCATTTGTGAACGTAAAGTAATTGAATTTGCAATAATTTAATTTATCGTATTCATTAAACGCATTTTTATTTATATTTTATTGCATTTTAACTAGATTTTAATTATTTAAAAATCGAATTTGTACACATAACAGTATCGATTAGATTTATTATTGATCAATTTAATTTATTGTTAACATTTAACATTTAACATAAATATCATTTTTATTAACAAGCAATTGTTTTTTATTGGTCACTTATGTGAGTTCGTAATAGTGGACCAGAAATATCCATTTGAGGTTACTTATGGGATAATAGCATAAGTTTGTTAAAACATTAAAAAATTAGTGGTTGTGACTGTTTAATATTATGAATTTCTTTAAAGCAATATTATGTAAAACAAAACACAGAATCAAAACAAAATTTTAAAGTAAAACGCAATTAGTTTTGAGATCGTTACATTGAATTAATTGTTGAATAATATCTGGTGGTGGTTATTATTTAGGGGAAATTGGCGTAAGTTTGTTAAAAAAATACTAGTAGGAGTGACTATTTTATGTTATAAATTTGTTCAAATCTATATCGTATAAAACAAAATACAGAATTAAAAGACAATTTTGAAAAAGAACCACTGATAATAGAATATTATATTGTATGTGGTAGAACACAAGTAGTCTAAAGATCGTTATATTGAATTAATGTTTGTCTTTTTCAGAAAATTCAGTTTCTTCTTTCTCTCCTCTTCTTCTTCAAATTAATATTATTTTTTACAATGTTTTTGTTAATGGGTATGTAAGTGAGAAAGCTACACCTGTGGTCAATTAGCCATGTCCAAAAATTAAATATGTCGCTTCAATGACCATTGTTCACTTCTACCCCGGTGTCCGTATGTACCCGTTTCTTCCCTACGTATATCTATTTGTTTTAGAAAATTGTGTTCCTTCAATACCAAATGTGTATCATGTAAATCGAGGGATGAATGTACTACTTGTAGATTTTATTTTAGTTATCTTTAAAATCTTAAAGAGTATCTAATTCTACTTTTGATATTATTGTATACTATGATTTTTACATCTAAATCAAGGCGTATACTGACAGCTGACATACCGCATGCTCCTCGTTCCAAACTGGATATGCCGTCAAAGGCATTAAATTTTGTGTTATATAAAATTCAACAGAAATCTTGCCTTCTTTTTGTTTATATTTTTATCGCATAAATATCACGGTTCTTCCACAGACACTATAAAATTAAAAAAGTAGTAGTATTTCAATTAAAATTGCAGTTTTAATTCTTGTAATTTATTATTCGATCGACAAATGATTTTATTTGTAGTACAACGTCTGCAACTTGTAATAAAGCATCCTTCACTTATATTGCTTCAATTAATTAGACTAAAATAAATGATGGCATTATAATTATTTGTTGGAAATAGCATACGTGAAACATACGTGTACAAGTATTTGCAAGTCATTTATGAAATTATGCTGCAATTAATAAATCTATATCGCTTCTACAGGCATTAGCTTGCAGGATTTTAATTAGTTTTGTATTAAATAAAATAATAACGTCGTCGAAAGAATGTCAACGTAGATTTTTTTCTAAGACGTAGGTAGGGTATACGATTTTTGTACGGCTGTCTTTAATTATAGTTGCAAACTTAATATTGTATAAGTAATTACTATCAGACATGTTACTAAACAGGGATAATCAAGTTAATAAGTTTGAATTGTAATTAAACGTAAACTTTAACAACGTACCGCAAACAAGGATAAGGAAAATACAAAACCAAAATATTCTGTTTTGCGGAAATGTGTTTAATTAGCACTAATTAGACCTCTAAAAACCGCAAATTTGAATACAATTACAAGTTGTAGGTGAAATTTTAATGCAAAATCGATTTTTCATTAAATCTAATTAATACTTACTTACCTACTACACTCATTATTATCTACTATAAATATGATTATCTCGATTAATTTACTGTAATTGGCCTTTAATATAATCTTAATCGTAATTTATCAATATATTTTATAGTAAGATTAACATTAATGTGGCATTTAAAATTGTTTAAATTAACATCGATTTCATTGGCGGCATTTGCGATTAATTTAATGACAAAGCATAAAAAATGTAATTTTTCTTATCAATCGATTCTCCTGGCATTATTAACAAAGCGGTGGATGGAAAAAAGCAATTAATGATTACTTGAGAAAACTTTGTAATTGTAACACTTGTTACATTAAAGAAAAACTTCTTCCTTAATAATCAATATCCATTAATTAAAATTTTAGCTAAGTCAATTATATACCACCATCAAGCGATTTAATTTTTAATTAATTGAATCATCTATTATTAATCAAGTTTTAATGAAATTAATTATCGAGATTGATAAATTATTTTTGTTGTATTTTATGATTTATTAATTGCGATTTAAATTTCATTCAAGCCGAACAATTTTAATTAAATATAATATAAGCATTTTCATTCATTATTCTCTCTGTTTGTCCTGTATAGATTTTATAATAACGTACCGCTTGTAAAACTAACGAAAATGAAATGTTTATTATTTATTTATGTTAGTTTAATTATTAAATATACGAATTCATAAATTTAGACATTGTATACTTGAATTAAATTGTTTATTTAAATAAGTATATTGTAAACACTCTAAGAAGACAAAAAGTGCATAAAATTATACTCAATTTTCAAGTTTAGAGTCCACTGGCAACTTTCTAATTGCAAAACTAAAACACTTGTTTCTTGAAAAGATTTTTCAATTATAAAACTGCCAACTTTAGTAAATCGGAAATTAAGAATTTCATATTGGGCATTAACCCCTAGTTTGGAAAAACAAGCTTCGTAACGTAATAATAATAAATAGGTAATTAAAGTTGTGAACTATTATTAGTATTTGTATTAAAATTAAAATAAATACTGTCGCTAATTGACGTTATTATATCTTACTCAATATTGTGATGAGTCACTGTGTTGATTGGGATCCATGATTGGGAAGTAACCCGTAGTCTAAAGGAATAATTCCCGTATTCTCGTCACTACCATTTGCCTAACCGATAACTTTATCACAACGAACATAACCTAAAAACTACCAAATAGGGACATTTTAAATTATATTGGTAAATTTTTAGGTCAATAAAGTAGATTTTCTATTGAAACAGTTTTAAAAATTGTCATTATTCTACTCGAATTAGTACTGCAACTACTGCCAACTGCTAGAAAATGTTACTAAATATTACACAGTTAACTAAATGACGTCTATTTACAATAGTTTATAGGTTATGATTGTCATAATAAAGTTATCTGTCCGGTAAATGTAATGACGAAAATACGGGCATAAGTCTCATAGCGTAATAATAACAAATAGGTAATTAAAATTTGTCAAAATATCTATAATGAATATTATTTATAATTTAAATTTTATTCAACTGGATCAGAGCGTTTACTCAACTTTTTGATTAGTCACTATTTTGATTTATTAAATTTGATTGCGGCGATCAAAGCGCGCATAAATATTAATACCTATAACGTTTTGTTATTTTTGTATAAAAAGAGAGGTGCTTTCGATGCGTCAAAAAGGCGTTTATCCTATTATTGAACCTGCATTCGATTTAGCCCGCAGGTAGATCATTCGAACATAAAGGAAAGATCATTCAGTCTGTCAATATAATAAATGGCACGTAATCGAACTATTTGGCCCTATTGGTAACACCTTTCTCACCTGTTGCCACCTGATTCGATATCCTACCACCCCAAAAATTTATACCTGCCTTTATAAGTAACTTATTATTCAATTGATTAGCGCGATTAACATATTGTTATTATCAAATTTATTATGTTTTCATGAAAATTAACTAGATAGAGTTTTGGTAACATCGTATAATTATTTTTATAACTATGTTGTAATAAAATGTTAATGATCTAGTTTACAGATAAAAGACCTCTTTTTTTAATTATTAATGGTTCACAACTAATTAGATATTTTAGGTTGAAAATACGGATAATTAAAAATTTAATTACACTATATTTTGATTAATCCTCAAAATAATTATTATTTTATTGCAAATTTGTTTTACGAAATGTGAGAAAGTTGCAGCAAAACAAATAAATCTAACATACTAATATATGCAAATATTTAATGAGATTGTAACGTTTAAAAAATTGGTAAACTAAATTAACATTTAAAATTAATCACATAATTATATAATCTTTAAAACAATCAATAACCTAAATACATATACGTTAATTATGTGGCAATTGTTACTAAAATTAACAGTAAGGAAATCATTTACATATTGATAGTTTAATTAGAACGATAAATTAAAACATAAATAAATTTGTAATAGTTAAGCGAAGTGGACGTAATTTATTATTGATTTCATAAATTTCGAAAATAAAAAGGAACGTTATAATCTTGTTGATGATATAAATATCATATAAACTTTGTTGCCGTTTGAGAGAATTGAATTTATTGTTAGCAATAATCTTAAATCTTGCATGGCGTCCAATTATATAGTTGGATTTGATGGCTGGTTAAAAATAAATAAGTTTGTAACGATTATTATTAATCGATAAATTTTATTTATAGATATTCCGAATACCGTGCGCGATTTTTCATAAATAACCAATGATAAAACATAGGTACTAATGATTTATGATTTTCTTTACATAAAAAGTTATTAAATTTGCAACATAAATATAATATTGAACTGAAAAATTCATGTTTTCGGTGCAGATTATGAAAAACAACAAATATTTAATTTAATTTATAGAAAAATTGCAAGTTATGAACTTTCACATAACTAGAATTTTTTAATTTGCAAATTATTTAATTTTTTTTACATTTTTTATTAGATACTTATAAGTTATTTAAAAACATTAAAACCTGTCTATGTTGGACGCGTTGGTTTCTTGAAAAATTACCCAATTTAGCAATTTTCCAACTTATTTAAGGATACATATAAATCACAAATAGCCCGCGATTTCAATCGAAAGAAATCGTCCAGGTTGATAAAATTATTCGTAAAACACTTCCATGCAATTTATAAAGGTGTTAAAGATGGAATCAATTGAAGTTTGATTGTGTGCTATTAAGCTTGAAACACACTAAACAAACAGTTTTGAAAACATTTATCAACACTTATTTGGACAGCTCATATTCATCGATTCATAATAAACTTTCGGATTGTATAGGTATTGAAATCTAAACCATCGACGCGATGAAAAAATAAAACAAATATGTGATATTCTCTAAACATCCCTATGGGACAAAAAAATTCCTGAGAAAATATTCATCAAGTTTGTTAGAATAAAAAACGCTAAACAACTGCTTGTGTGTTTTTTATATGGAAAGTAAAAGGGTTCATCCACTGTCTTCCTGTGTTAATGTATGCATGTTCTTGCATATCATTGCCTATATAGAAAGATAGGAGCGCCTTTCTTATTATGCCCGAGCACAGAAAGGCCATTTAATACGCGGCACATACCGTGAGAAGGACCGAAATGATAATTGAACGGGAGCACTCTGCAACCGGAAATCTGAGGGCTGCCTTTTTTTCCTAGTTTTTACAACAATGCATCTCGCAGCAGCGACGATGTGATGGTTGATATTAAATATTACCACCACACGAGACTGTGTCAATATTATAGCATTAATAACTTCTTTTTTTACGTGTAATTAACGTCATGAATGCGAAATTGTACAAGATTAATTACTTCTATATACAAATAAATTAACTTTCTCATATATAAAAATATACAGACAATCTTAATTGCACGAAAAGCGCTTTTAATTGCGCCAAAGGAAGTTACTTTAATTTACAAAACAAAAATGTGGCCGCAATTTGTCAACATCGATAAATTTCTTAATACTTTCATTATTTGCAAAAAAATAAAATAAAATAAAAACTTTTTTAAATTATTGCCGCACAACTATTTTAATGACATGTTTTAATCGATCGTTATAATAGCAATAAACGATATCGTAATTTCTATCACAATATAATGATAAATTATTTTTATCAAACACTCATGTATTATTTATACCGCTAAATATTGTATATTATTCAATTTTTATATTGCCATAGCATGTTTTAGTTTAAAAAAGTAAATAAATTAATACAAAATAATAAGAAAACCTTAGTTTTTAGAAGAAAGGTGATTGTAATAAACTTTGTATTTGGGATCGTTATTATTCCACCAAACGAGGTAATTGGTCCGTTTGGCTGACAAATAAATCGTTTAAGTAAAAAAAATACATATTGGTTGCGAAGTGTAGAACACAGAATCTGATCTCTGTCTGCCAAAAATAGGGTAATCTCCTTCCAAAGTAATTTCTTAAAGAAAAGGTTTGATAAATAAATTCAAAAATCATAACGAATCGGACAATGAAATTATATGTTTAACCTTGAAACTAATACTTTTTCCTAAATTTCCAAAAGATGAGGGTGAGCCATGTGGTTTTCTAATCTCAATATATGTTTATGTTATATATTGATAATCGCGAGAAGTGTCGAACCTTTTCTTTAAGTGTCCCTGAGTTATTATAGACAAAACACGAAAAGTGCATAACATTACATGATTTATAATATTATTAGTATTTTTTGTATGTACGTCATAAAGTTGATACGATTTTTGTAAACATTCAACCAACCTTATCGAAATGTTACTAAAACACCATCAGTATTATGTTGGCACACATGCGCAAACTGTCAAAACATAACCTCTTATATTGACGCTTTCATAACGTTTTAATTTTTCATTTTTATAATACTACATTAATTTTTTAGTCATTTTTTTGAAAATGTCTTATGGTGGTTCCGGAGATGATCAAAGTGAAAATGGTGAATTACGTCAAAGCCCCGTGGAGACGCGTACAAAACAGGATACTTTAGACTTTAGGTAAATTCTTATAAAACAATGATTATATAGAGTTATTCACAAAATGCAACAAACACAGAACTGGAGGACCAAATAGTTTACGTTTTCGAATAATATTAATGTTACGCCTAAAAGAGTCATGTAAGGTAAATATTTTCATTGTTTAATGGAATTATAAATAATCATTCCAAAAAGTTTAAACTTCAATCGATTGAGTTGAGTTAACTCAACACGATTTAAGTTAACCTCGTCTGGTGTAAACAATTTTTTAATTCGTGCAGTGCTTTTAATGTTCTTAATAAGTTATTAAAGCAATAAAAACTATTATAAATTATATATGAATATAATTTTGATTAATTTTATTATAAAGTTATGCGAGGCATAAACACAATATCTTAATTTTAATCAGAATAATGATCAATTATTTTTATCGTATTTACATTGCAAAATATTGTACAATTTTAATATTCCCATAGCATGTTCCGAGTATCTACAAAGCAATAAAAACAAAGCAAATAAATTAACTTTCACGTTAAAAATACAGACGTTTTTAATTACACGAAATGTGTCTATATGCGTAATAAAGGAAGTTAGTTAAGATTACCTAAATGCTACTATCAAAAAAAGAAATGTATGTTAAAATGCAAATGAATTTACGATATCATATAAATTAAAACATTTTTTCGTATATGTATACGACGCGGCAACCTGTACGCGTGTGTGTGTGGAAAAAGCAATTCACTCATTAAATAATTATCATTTCTAATTGCATACAAGTTTTCAGATAATTTATGTGGCACTTAACATATTTATTAATTGATAATCGAACAAAAGAAACGACTAATTAGTATGTATTATGTACATTTACAATTCAATTTTCTTAAAGAAACTATAGCTTAGTCACTACACGCCGCGCTATTAATTATATAATTAAAAATAAATTTTAATTAACCCACACGTATGGAATTATGATATATATATCTTTGAACCGATAAGAATTTATAAAATATTTTCCTTGCTGGTGCATTAACGTCGCGCAAAAATTATGCGCTTGGTCGCTGGTTACTTACGATTTTTTATCATGGCAGCAGCGTCAAAATATTTCCACTCACCTGTCTTTAAAATCATTACGCAATTTATGGTAATCGGCACCCGACAAACATTTTTTGAGCTCGTGATGTTACGCGGTTGGATTTTCAAGAAGCACTAACTTTATTTTTTGATTTTTTCTTCATGTCGAATTACAACGAACAATTTTATCAGTTGAAAAAATCAATGGTTTGCGCTCAAAAATGATTTTAGCCTTTTAATAATGCGAGTTAATGATCTAATGTCGTGAGCGTCCTTTTTTTATATCGCAAGGGGGTTGCAAGATTCGTTTCTGGTTTCTGGTATTCAATCATCTGTAATTATTATACCTACATTTTGATGCAGCACATATGTTTGGAATGAACGGGTTTTTATTTTTATTATTATTATTATTTTTATTATTATTTTGATTACTATTACAATTGAGGCAGAAATATAAAATGATTTATATGCGTTTTGTCTCATTAAGATCGGCGCAATTATAAAATAAATTATCGATTTAATTAATGCGCACATTACGACAGGTTTAAGTTTAATTGTCATTTGCGAACAACAACAGCGCGCACTATACTTCGCTTCGATTTTATTTAAATGCGTTAGAAAATTTATGCATTTAAATCTGATAGGAAATGATCAATTATTATTTACCGTACATATTTGTATTTTAAATATTCTACATTTGTTAAAAACATGCTTTACGTGAATTAATTTGTGGATTTTAATGTTGACGCGACAATATTTTCATAAAAATTAATATATTTACAGTAAGGGTTAATGTCGTAACTAGTAGGGTAATTGCGCTCTAATAATGTCCTGTAAATTGTATGAACCATCATCTCGAACATAATTCACATCTAAACCATCATTCGTTGCCTTGTCCAAATTCATATCAAATTAAGCTAGGAACGTCATTACCTCGTTGGACAAATTTTATTTCAAGAAGATGTGAAGGGCAATCTAGTGCAAATTATATCTTAAAATATTTAGCAATGCACAGCAGAATGCCTCTTTGTATATATATATTATCAGATCCAGAAATAATTATTAAATATATAAATAATTTGGCTCCTATTTTTATGCTCAGTTCAGTTACCTACAACAGAAAACACGAAATATTATATGCAAGGGCTACTAATTTATTCGTTGAGAAACTGTCGTCATTTTGTATTATATTAGCTCACACATTGTTTGCAAGGTACTGATGCATTTTTCTGATCTCAACACCTAATTTTTAAGATAGACCTGGTTGCAGCATTATCCAGCGGTCGCCATTGAAGAACTTTCTTCTAAAAAATTAGCTTATAATAATTACATAGATTAGATATTATTAAACATTTTAGTATCTATTAAGTAGATATAACATACATAACATTTTATACTAGCTTGCTTTTTAGTGATATCAAATATTTTATTTAAAATGTCTTACACAATTTATAAGCCGAAAACTCAAAATTTATGCTTGATTTATCTGCATACTAAATTTTATGATGATACCTTTT
>JARJDW010005621.1:0-15694 GCA_030264715.1 Adinopsis sp. GC000173 | reverse complement strand
TAAAGAACACGGTGCAAACTGTCAAAGCTGTCAAATTTGTGTGCACGGGGAATAAAGAACAGACAAACTGCACAAATTGTGCATGTTCATGAACATTTTGGAATAAAAAACAAACCTATTAATTTCGTACATCCTACATTCGTATAGATTCCCAAATATACAGTAGCTTACTAAACGATATAATTATTACATACAATTTGTTCGACACACAAAAAATTGAATTTTTTACGGGCTCATACATTAATTAACTGCGATCAGAGACGTCAATTGCGAACCGAGCGATACAATTATTTTATACGATTTGTGGTGTCTTTCTACCATCCAGCGATTTAACTATGTAATATCAATATTGCAGAACAAAAATTAATTTGAAGGTTATTACCACACTATAGAGAATCTAATTAAATATTTGATAGATAATAAACAAATAGAATTCATTTTAAAAAAGGGGGGGCTGTAAAAATGTAAAGTGACGGCGATAAAAATGCGTCCTCGTAAAATCGCAAATTTTATCGCGCACACAACAGCAGCAGCAGCAGCAGCAAAAAAAACAAACAAACGGCGCGGCGCGAATGCACAATAAAATTGCGCGCATCCTTGCGCGCTTTAAATCAAAATGCATTTTGCAAATTCACTCCACTCCGCCGCCGCGCCGATGCAAATCGAGCGCGCGCCCCCTTATTCGTTCATTTTACACTTCTCGCCGTTTGTTTTTTTTTGCTGCTTCTTCTTCCTCTCCTTCATTTTAATTCCATTTATGTCCTGATGCGCCTTCTTATTCAATAAACTTTATGATTATTTGCGAAACGCGCGGCGGCGTTTTTACGGCTGCGATCGTTCGGTTCGGTTAGCTGATTAATTAATCGACGTAAAATTTACGAGCGAATTAACGAACGATGCATTGCGACTTGGTGTTAGTTGGTTTTTTATTCTCGTGCATGTATTATGTTATATGTAAGTACGTAAAGTGTTAATGTTACACTATATACCTGGTGTACGTGAATTGTTGGTTGTTGATTAAGGCGCGCTTTATAGAAAATCGTAAATTGCACTTTGCGTAATACTTGGAAAGCTTCAAAGTGAAAATATTTCCATGAAATTTTACTCAAAGCAAACCTAAATGTATGTAGGTAATATTATTTCGTACTGCGTAGTTATTATAATATATAAAATTTCTATGTAACTCTATGAATCTAATAGGTATACGTAGCAATTAAATATTAGCTAATTTTTTTTCAGTTTTTGCTGCTACATTCAGCGAAAAACAAGATTATTCCAATTATTTTTAATTTGATATCATCTAACACAATATGCTCGCATACAAAATTTCATTTTATTTTATTACTCTTTGAATTTGAAATCTATATTCAAAAACATGGAAAGAACTTTTTAGTTGCTAAAATATTGTATAATATTTATTTAATTTCAACCCGCTTTATGGAAGGTAATATGCTGCACTTTGTTTACAATTGTAATACTCTGAAAGCTTCAAAGCGAAATTCATAGTTTGCTGTAATTCAATATTTTTGTTAAATCAAGCCAACATTTTTCAGAAATTATAATATAGGTATTAAGTGGTGCTCAATTTGTTAAAAAAAATTTACCTTCAATTTTTCCAGAAATAATTAAAAAAGTAGAATGTGTTAGAATATATTGAAACAGATTCATGTTGGAGGTAATTAAGTTTTTGGAAATTTGCTTCGTCAAAATTCGATTGAGGAATTAGGGGAGAATTAATTAAAAATCCTGCTGCTCACTCAATGCAAAAACATAAATCAAAAACCAGTTAAAAATTAAAAATTGACATTAATCAAATGTGTTGGAAATGTATATACGAATAATTTACTTTGTCAATCCTACTATCCACTCGAGTTTTGTCATTCCAAACCGTTATTGATCAATTAAGAATTGAAGTTAAATCAAATGTGTTAAAATATTCACTTTATCAAGTCAGCGATGAGACAGGTTCCTGTTGCAGGAATTAATTAACCATCCCACCCACATTTTATCTAAACGTAAGCTATGAGAACAACGTTATTTTAATATTATATATCGAAAAAATGTTGACGCGCCAACGAGTAAGTAGATAAATTCATGCACGGAATTTAATAATAATTTTTTTAATAATAAAAAAGAAACGTCCTCGTCGTCGTGGTGCGCGCGATCGCAAGAAGAGAAAGAACAAAGCGCGACGCTACTCTAATGCAACATTCCCATCATCATACGTATATGGTACATTCCTAAAATATGATTATAATCAGATACGATGATGGGATTAAATGTTATAGTAATGCCATGCGGGAGATCATAAAGGAAATGTTTATAGATGATTTTAGAGGAGCGCATTCGCCATATATATGATGTTAACGATGTCGTTTGGGAAAATATTATCGACCATACTACCAACACTACACACACACAAGTATTTAAATCGCAAGCTGGTGCATTTCGCTCTTGCCGCACGAATTTTCTGTCAGAATTTCGACAAATTTCATGCATTATTTTTTTTTAACAAAATGGAATTATTCCATATCGTAAGCATTTTTAGAGTAAATTTCGTATGTAGTAGGTAATTTCCATTAATTTTTAACGGATGTGGAATTATTCCATCGTTATATGTATACTATATGTGTGTGCTAGAGACTTGATTAATCAAACTTGAATCTCATAAATTTTAAGCAACGATCAAATAATTCCAACTTAGACCGACTTCTATTACTCGTAAAATTTCATAAATATTAATTTTAAATTGCCGAATGCAAATTGGGCGTTTTTCATGTTTATACATATAGGTAAGGTAAGCGCATCGAGAAAATGCAACATTAATCGAAAAAACGGATGATTCATTTTGTGTGTTACATCTTTAATTACCTACTTAAACAAGATCTAATTAAAAATGGATGTAAAACTCTTTCACACTTTAATTTCTTATAATTTAGTAAGAAATTGCAAATCATTTGGACAAATAATAAAATACAATTAAAATTTGTGCACTTTAAGCTTTCAATTAAAATCAAGCAATTATGAAGTTGATTAATAATAATTTGATAAAATACTTAATTCATTTTCATGTAAATGTTTGCTCTATAGCTGAACATTTATAAAAAATGAAGCATGATAAACGCACGTTTGCTTCCACTTTGCACTTTAATTGTCTAGCGGTTCGAATATGTCGATGCCATGGCGCATCATCGCTAATTGAATGAGCGATGAACGAATTTTTCTTCGTCTTCGATCGCACACAACAACTAAATAAAATATGTATAAAAAAACGTACGAATGTACGAAACGGCATTTGCTTTTTTGACGAGTGTAGCAGCGCGCGCGCGTAAAATATTTCATCCTGTTTACGACGACGAGACGACGATGAGGAACAAGCAGCAGCAGCAAAAAAAATTGAACGCATTTTCGTCGCATGCGCGCACACCCTCCTCCTATACTTCTCCATCTATCTAATTTCCATACATTCCCTTTTTTTTCTTCTTCTTCTTCCTCTCGTCGTCTCTTTCGGCACGCGCAAACATGCACTAATCGATGCGATTAGGGGCCGACGCATCTTGACCCACATTGTTTTAGTTGCGATTTAAATACATGACGTCAAAATTTTCATCAATTTTTGTTGTTTCAATTTTTTCAGTTTTTTTTCGCAATTGTCTGACATTTGTTACACTTTTTCACAAGCCTTTTTTGCTTTTTTACACAAATTTGTTGAATTATACTTGATATTTTACCCGGGACCACAAGAATCCGATCGCTTTTTCAAACTTACAGCTTCATGGAATATGCGTAAATGTGTACTAGTACTACTAATTGATTACTAGATAGAATCGTAGTTGGCGTTGTTTATTCGCTTAGAATCAATTTCGCTTGCAGGTGATTGAATTCTTGTGGGCGTGAGTGTAACTGGTGTATGAGGGCAGTCTGAAAAGTTATCAACATTTTTACCAAATTTTGAGAAATCATTGTTACGTTTATTTCGATTTTCTATATTTTTTCACTCTCTTTTGACATTGTTCATCATCTCGCGCGTTCTTTCTACAAATTTCTGCCATTTGTTGCATTTGCATGCAAATTTTCTTGCTTTCTTAAACAAATTGTCACTCTTTTGCACTTTTTTTTTTGGAAGAAATAACGAAAACATTAAAAAAGATAAGCGCTTGAATCTTGTTAAACTTTTCAGATCACCCATGTATAACGAGCACCTCAAATGATAATTCTAGTAAATTTCAAAAATGTGTTTTATATACGCTACAATAAACCATAAATATATAGTTGGAATTAACAATTCGTGCACGAATATATAGAAAAACAAATGAGACGTATTTATCAAAAACGTTGAGAGCGAGAAGAAACAAAATGTTTATATACATATATATTTTACGTTCAGTAATAAAATTGATAAAAGTTTCCACATTTGATTCAAATTCGAGCGATTCGCTTCCTCCTCCGCCTCCTCCCACCGACTGGCTCTTAGCGTCGCGCTGCTTTTTTTATCAGCAAACAAGCCTTCATATATCTTTAAACCATTTGAATAAAACAACAAAGATTTTTTTTATGTATGTATGCATGTATGTATGTATGTATGGGATGATGCTGACTGTGGGGCGGCAAACGAGCCACAAATAATATCGATCCGCGCGTCGTCGTTGTCGGCTGACGATTATATCTTTTTTGTGGGTGAGGAAGAATTGTGTAATTACACTAATTTTACGTTTAGGTATATCTACGCGATGTGTTAAAAACAAATTAAAATGCATTTAGGCAAAATTTAGACGCTTTTTCATCTCTTCTTTCATTTTTTTGCACTAAAATATAAAATTTTAACTAAAAATTGCATTTTTTACATCTGCGGCCTAGTATTATAGTCACATAGCTGAAAACTGTAGTCATATAGCGTTTATTTATTGAAAATTTAAATTTTAGTTAAAAATTGTGAAACATTTTTTGGCCAAACTACTAAAAACCACAATTAATACTTTAGAGGATGATTTAAAAAATGTAGTTATTCTACTTGTTCAATTTGCGAATGATGACGTATAATAATACTAATACGTAGCAATTTTATGCATATTTAAGATAATCCGGCCGCCACTGAAAAAACAAATTCGGTATTCATGCCGATGCACACCGCATTTGTCGGCGTAATGACGCTGAAAAAATGCAATCTTCTTTAATAATAATAATAATACGCGACGGCGAATGATATAATTCACAATTTGTCAGCGCTTTTCCTCTCCTCCTTTCTCCTCACATCCCTCGGCGATGCGATGATTAAATTGCGCGCCATATATAATCGATCGATCAATGTTGTTGATTTCGCAACATTTTTATGTTGTTGTTGTTGCTGTTTGGCGTTGCGCTTTTTTCGCGTTATCTTCGGGTGGGACGACGGCAGCGCAACAACCAAGCCAGCAAAGTGGAGTATACGATGATGCTGCCGGAGAGAGGAAATGGAGCCGCTCTCGAAATGGTGCAATAATTCATCGCAGTAAGATTTTATTGTCGCCGAGCAGTGCGTCGCTGATAAAAAATACATTTCATTGACAATTTCCAAGCAACATCGAAAATCTACCATTTTTTTTTCTTCGAGCAAATGTTATAGTTTTTCTCATATTGATATGTTAGTGAATCAAAGCAACAAAAATCATTCATTTAAGCACTCATGTATTAAAAAATCACTTTTACGCACATGTACCACAAACTTAAAGTAAAATGGGAATGACTTTATAGTGACTATATTCTATTCTTGTAAGTTTTTATTTAAATTATGATATTATTATCCCACCACGATCACAAAATTATCTCCCTAAATTGCCATTTTCGCCACTCTTTATATAAATAACCATTACGCATTTTTATGTTATTGTTACTAAAATTTAATTATCATCATCATCGTTTTTAACTACTCCACTAAAAAAATATATCAGGGACAAAACAACATTTTTTTCCCTCCACGCATTTCGAATTTTATATATATACAAACCCTATAAACAATTTATCAAACAATCAATCAAATGAACGCATAAATGCAAATGAGTAGAACCGTAAAACCGAGATCAAAACCGCCCCCACTGAGATTCTGTCGATTTTTTTCTCATTTTTAAATTAAAGCGTGCCATATGTATAAAAAAACCCCCAAAGTAGCACACAAAAACAAAAAAAATAGAATCGTTGTTGCAACAATGCCGCACGCTGCCAATTAAAATAAAATTCGTGTCCGAAACGAATTAGGCTAAAAATACGCGGCGATGTGGGGTGGTGGTTGGTTTGGTATAAGAAAAGAACCGCCACCGTCGTCGTCTTTGTCGTCGCCGCCGCCAAACGAAAACGAACGAGAGGGAGATTAAAATCTTTGTGTGAATGAGCGCCGCCGAGATTGCGAACCAGCGAGAATATGCAGCAGAGGGAGGTTATCCTTATATCAAATAACTGGGACATCGATCTTGCAACTCTCCCTCTACATATATACATATATATACGCATACGTGCGAGTGGAGTATAGTCGCGCCCCGGCGAAAATCCACTCACTCACTGCTTGAAGAGAAAAAGGAAACAGATCGAAGCACACACACTACTGCTGGCATTGCTTGTTTATGGTTGCCTAATTGCAATTTTGGTGTAAAATGATCGACATTTTTCTTTAACAGTTTTGACACATGTTTTGTACGATGATTTTGCTGTACTTAATATTTTTTGTTTAATTTTTAGCGTACAACGAAAGCAATTTAAGATTTTCCAAACAATTTTATATTAATTTGCGGACAGTTCGCGCTTCGTGATAATGAGAAAACTTTATTACGTGTAAAAAAATGTTGATGTTTTGGTAATTTTAAAACATAAAAGTCGCTTTTTAATAGTTTTCACTAAAAAATCTAAAATATTTTCATTAAATTTGTAGTAAAACACTATTTATTGAAATTGGTAATATCGTTCACGTCTATGTAATTTTCAATATTTTTTTAAATTTTTAGCGTACAGCAAAAGTAATTTAAGATTTTCCAAACAATTTTATATAAATTTTAGGTCATTTCGAGCTGAGTGATAATGAGAAAACTTTATTAGGTGTAAAAAAATGTTGATGTTTTGGTAATTTTAAAATAAAAAGCTATAAAAGGCGCTTTTAATAGTTTTCACTAAAAAATCTAAAATATTTTCATTAAATTGGTAGTAAAACACTATTTATTGGAATTGGTAATATCGTCCACGTCCAGGTACTTTTCAATTTTTTTTTTAATTTTTAGCGTACAACAAAAGTAATTTAAGAATTTCCAAACAATTTTTTGGGCCATTTCGGGCTTCGTCATAATGAGAAAACTTTATTGGATGTAAAAATGTTGATGTTTTGATAATTTTCTACAAAAAAAACACTATTATACTCGCTTTTTTCATATGCTTTTCGCTAAAAAATCCCAAATTTCTACAACACTACTTGCTTAAATTTGCATGTCAATGTAATTTCAAACAATTACTTTGAAAAATTGCAACATTCTCGAAACTTAAATATGTTCATAGAATTAATAGCAGCAAAATCGTTGGTTTTTCTTAATTTGTGACTTCTTCCACATTTTCATTTTCTGTGATATACGAACAGTACAATTTTTTACATCGCGGTTCACCTATCAGATAAATCATTTAATTATATACACAGCCACAATGCGCTCACATATGGAAAATCAATACACTATACATTTTGTGTCTGTATATTAATAATTTCCTCGCAACCCTCGATACGATAATATTATGCGCGCAAATTCGTCGAAATATACGAATACATACGACCACCGCTGAATTTAATTAAAAAACTAAAAAATGACGTTGATTTTATAACAAATTGTTGCGAATATATAATTAGTTGTGTGTGTGAATATTTAGTTTTTTTATTATTGATTATCATATATTAGGTTATTGTACATGCATTACCACAATCTATTGTTCCAGATACATTTATGTGTTGCCAGAGTATTTTAGTACAATCCTGTAAATTAAAAAAGCCACACAAGTTTGTACATTTGAAAAAATTCATCAAATTAGTACAAATTTGTGATATCAATGCATATTAGGTTTAGTAACTTTTAAATACTGTCATTTTTTTATAAATTACTAGCATCCTCAGCCAAGCATTGGTTAGAATAATTTCCCGTTTAGAATTTGATAAAGTTTTTAATGTCTTAAAGTCAATTATTCATCGCATTACTTCTGTCTTGTAAATGTTTGAATATTTGCATGTTTGTCCTGTCACACTGACAGCTGTCAAATTGACAATTCTACTATTTACACACAAAACCACAGATTTTATCGAATAAACGTCTTCGTTTAATGTTTAATATGCCAGAAACCTTCTTTGGACTATATTAAACAACTGCCCCAAAGTTTCACGGCGATTGGATGTATGGTTTTTGAATTAAATTAAAGTTTAAATTCGCTCAATATAAGAATAAGATTACTAATAATGTTAATTGACATTTATGTCCAACCTTGAATATTCAAACATTTTACATACTGAGTAACATCACCAAGACGATGTGTTAATTTTACTGTTACATAATAGTTGATTACGCGATAAATATGCATCGAGGTGACAATATATTTCATAAAAATGTTAATAGATCTTTGCCGGAAATGAACATTGCTGTTATCATCAAAATTTCGTTCATGTTCACGCTTTTGTTATTTAAAGTTTCGCGTAGTCATAAACTGCTGTATATATATAGCGAAATGGAAAAGTTTCCATCATATCCATACATATTGTACCTTATTAGTAATTTATCATATTCGCTGGCTGGCTGCGTGATTCGCGATTCGCTTATTTATTAAGTTTTCCTAACACATGAAAATCGACAATCGTTTCATCTTTTTCGCTAAAATGCACCTCTGCCATACTCTAGCATTTTGACTTGTCAGTGTGTTAGAGGTAAAACTTAAAACGTCATCCATAATCGCTGACATGTGTGAAAAGTTGCCGTAGTAAATTCGTTGTTAAATAATTTAATGTCGATCGTGACAAATTTCGCAAAATTGCAGTACAGCAGCAGAGAAGCGTTGCGTTTGCGAAATGTTGGCATCCGCTGCGAATAAATAATAAATTTATGCAAAATAACAATTTTTTTTTTCGTTTCGTTTAGTTTAGTTTATTGCCTTGACCCAGATTTGCGCCATATAATGCATTTTGCTAATGGAATAATGCACTTTTATTGATTCGAACCCAACAATTTTTCTCTTCGATTGTTTTAAACAAAACGCTGGTGATATTGTCATTTAAAACAATGCCCGCACGATTATCAAAAAACAAAAAAAAATGGGTAAGAATATGGAAATTATTTTATGATTATAACCTTCCCCAGCAAGCAGGGGGCGATAAAATTGCAATGTGTGTATATAGTAGTTTATTACATTGATTAGCGTTGATTCGGTTGCGTGCCAGCGAACGAACGAACGAAACGATTGGTGGTGGTGCGACGCGGCTGCCGTCCGATTTTCTTTGACGATTTAAATTACAAATTAATTCGCTCCATCGATTCGTTTCATCAAATATTAGTTTATCCAACTAATCACTATCATTTTAAATAATTCAGCGCGTAGCGCGGGTGGGTGGGTTATTCGGGAATTGATTTAGAAGAAAAATTTTTATTGAATTATCCACTAATGACAGTTTGAATTACGAAACGATGAAAGCATTTTAAACTGTCAGATTGGTGCATTTTTAATAGAACGTATGCGCGCGCTATATGTACACGGACCCACGATGTGCTAATATTTTTCCAAACAGGTTCGTTACAATTCGCAACATTTTTAATAAATTTTAAATTGACAAAAAGAGTCGAAATATACGATATAATTTCTGAAATTTTAATAGATATACTCAATATTAGTATACAGAAAACAATTCCAATTAGATATATTAAACTAAATTAATTATAGTATTAAATAATGTAATAAATTTTAAAACAAAGCAGATAAAAATAGCACTTTGTTTCACCCTTTCGCGTTAACAATGACAAAACAAGCGATTATTGATTGTTTAACTTAAATTTCTCGAATTTTAAAATTTGATCATTTAAATATTGTTGTGAAATGTAAAGAACTTCAACACTTTTTGATATTCAACGTGCAGACTATTCGTAAATTGTATTTAAATAACTTTGAATAAAAATTTAAGTCATAGCTATTGTCTGCGTCTTAGACGACGTTTTCTGATCCAAATATATTGCGCTATAAAATTATTGCAGCTTTAAATTGAAGAAGATAAAAATATATATAATAATAATTATAATTTTTCTAAAAAAAAGCAATTCTTGTCATTCTAAATAAAAATAAAAAAATTCATACAGCAACGCTATTCTCATTTACCTAAAATATTAATAAAAAGACTATTTTCCTATCAAATTTATGTAAATTTACATTCAAGAAGTGCAAAATCGACAATGTTTGACTTCTTTGATACAAATCTGCTATTTCCTAATAAAAATAAAATTGTGCTGTGCCCGATGGCAATTTTTAGTTATAAAAAATAGATTTGTCTTTGCATTAATAGCAATTTCGCCTTCATGGTAATTAAATCAAACATTTTTATTGCTAGCTTGTATTACACTACATCGACTTGTAGATCAAAAAGTCAATTGCACAATTGCACCCCGCGTTCAAACTATATACTATACGTTTTATTATAAATCAGCCAATCAATACCCTTCGCCTTTTATCTTAAAAAATCTACAGATAAATCACTCTGTATAGTGTGTGCAATGGCTGTTTTTCTCATCGTCGTACTCGTCGTAGTTTTCTTTTTTGTTTTTCTGCTTGCTTCTTTTTCTCCACCCGCCAACCGACGCACACTTAGACAATTTATTGAAAATTGCTTCTATAATATTGAAAAGGAAGCAATGATGTGTAACTATGGCAACACAACATCGCTCGTAATTGCTATCGGGTTATTTATTCGCTGTACGTATTGTTTACTCGCGCACACAACAGACCGACCGACCAAATAACCGAATAAATACCAACTTGTATTAATATTTAATAATAACGAAGTCAGTCGTCTCTCGTTGTTGTTTATTATTTGCGATTGCGCTAGTAGTGTATGCAACGTGATCGATGATGATGAAAAAGCGATTGAATTAGCGCGTAAATTAATTAGACAATTGTCACAAACAAATCGTGATAGTGGCAAGATTTTAGCAGCAGCAGCAGCGATGCAAGCTAATATCTAGCACAAATATGACCATCGCTTTGTATTCACGTAGCACAAACGCTGTGTTCGGTGTAATCAAATAAATTCATTGTTTGACCAAGTTATAATTAGTTTATAGGTTTGCAACGTCATAATCAAATGCGAACAGTACTGTATGATAATTCAGGTAGATAATAATCAAACACTAACACACAGAACAGAATAGAAAAAAAATAAAAAGAGTGACACTTACAATTCATTCAGCTCCATTCTAACCTAAAAACACTTTGTTTACCATGGCACACCTGATGAATAAATGTGCGCATAGAGGAAACTGGTTTTTGTGAATAATTGTGTGCTGCGAATTGCATACGTCGCCAGGCAAAAGCGGTATTTTAGCGTCGTCGTATTAAAAAAGAAAGCAGTTGTGTTGATCGTTGCAATTGATTCCCGCTCTTAAAATGCGATAAAATTTTCTAGATACATAAATTTTCCCACACCTCGCACACGTCACGTGACAGTGTCGTAAAATTAATGTGCGATGGAAAATGGAAATTTTACTTTTATTACATGTAGTAGTAGTACCTTTTTTTCTTCTTCTTCTTCCTCCTCTCCTTTCGCCCGCGCGCCACGACGTAAAAGAAGCAAGAAGGAAAAATCCATTAAATTTTTCTTCATCTTATCGAATGACTTATGTGCTGGAAAGTTTTAGCTTACCGAGCGCCAGCCAGAGCATTCGGCGGTCGCGTTCGCAACATTTTTAATTTATTATCTACGTTCTTATATTGTTTCATTTATCGGCAAATATTGTATTGTAAATGGACATTTCTTTTTGTATTGCTAATGTCATTTTGGCAACCGCATCAACTGTCATTTTGACAACTGATATAAGCTTAGAATATGTGTTCAGTACTGTACTTTATATAAAACATTAAAGTGAGCTTTGATTGACATTATTATGTTGTGATAGTAGGCTTTGAGTTTCTATGGTAATTTTGTAAAAAAAGTAAATAAGTTGCATTTATTTTCATAAAAAAAGTAAGCTCATCAGTAACTATTCGGGAATAATTACATTCTTACTAATGTAATTGGAAAAGCAATAAAACAAGAGCAAGAAATAAAATCATTACAAACCAGTAAAAAGGATTTTTCATTGCTGAATTTCGTTATGCAGAAGATTGCATAAGCGTTAGCTAATACAATATGTTTAAAGAACATTGCTCAACTATATGACCGAACAAACAGGACAAGTTAATCAAATATTGAGTCCAATGACCAAAGTGGAAGGAAATGAATGGAATTGAAGTGAAATTAATGTTTAGATAAGTTTTTTTGGTGTTGTCATTTTGACAACTGCATCAACTGTTACTTTGATACCTAATACAAAAAACACATTGCTATTCATTCGTCAGCTAGTCTCAAATTTTGAGCAAACATAACTGCGGGTGAGTTAGTAAAGTATTGAGTCCAATGAGCAAAAAAGTGGAAAGGGATGAATGTGAACTTGTGGTGAAATGAATGTTTGAATGGGATGTTAGAGATTAAGTTGTTTGTTGTTGACTTACCAAACGGTGACGGCGAGCGTGTTCTGCGACTTCCTGCCGCAGCATTGATCACTGCATACGGACCCATCCCCCGAGCCAATGCTCCCGCGCGGTGGTGGCGTGGCACTAACATGTCGTCCGCCCGACGCTCCCATATACTCGATGCTCGGACTGGCACAGATACCATGCCGGCATTGTCCCTTGCGCAAATTCGGCGATGCAAACGTGTCCTTGTTGCACTCCTTACCCTGTGGTTGCACGTGAAACGCAATGCACTGAACGTCCTTGTTGCACTGGATCGCCTTCTCCTGCTGCGGCTGCGGTTGCGGCACCGGCTGCTGGTATCCGCTTTGATAGTTTGTTTGGCACTGTATCTCCTGCAGACCGGCCGCCTCCTTCTGATTACCGCCCGACTGGCTCGTCACCGAACTGTTTGAACTCGAACCGGGACTGGACTTGGTCAGCTGATACCCGTCCGGATACTGGCAGCATTTGAGACGGTTCGGCGTGCTCACGTAGCGCATCCGCTGCTGCTGGGCGTACTGGTTCTGCGATGGATACGGTACCGGTAGGCGATAGTGGTAGGCGAGATCGCGGCGCATATACGGATCGTTTGCATTGTACTTTTGATAGCGATCGTAGTAGGTGGTGGCTTGATGATAGTACGACTCCTGCTGTTGCGGTACGTACCGTTCGACCGGCATGTGTGCGTTCGGCGGTACGTACCGCTCGTTGGCGGCGCCGTACCGTTCGTTATTCGCATGATAGGACGCGGTCGGATTCGTTTGGTGCGTTGTTAGACGTTCGTTATTGTAGTAGGTACGTGCGTACGGCGATGTCGTGTAGCGGTCGCGTTCACGTTCACGTTCACGTTCGCGTTCGCGCTGCTGCTTCTCGTACCGTTCGAGCGTTTTAGGCGAATAATTTTCCGTGGGTGAAGGAGATAGGGGAGGTGGTGGTATGAATCGGTCCGGTGGCGGTACGGTATTGGTAGGCGATGGGAACGGATTGGCGGGATAGCAATCGGGACTGGGGGTGTTGGTGGGCGAGAGTGGCGGCGGTGGTATGAAACGGTCGCTTGCAGGCGCTGGCGATGGCGGTTCCATGTAAGGTACTTGAGTAAATGAACGTTCCGGCGTTGCGGTGGCAAAGCGTTCAGGACAAGGTATAGGAGGAAAACGATCCGGCGCAGGCGGATAACGTTCGTACTGTTCGTAACGATAGCGTTCAGCACCATGTTGTGACTGTTGCTGTTGTTGGTAGCGATCCGCTGCTGCTTTTCGATCGGACGATGTCGATCGTTCCTTGTACTTGTAAATCTCTGACGGAAGCGTTTTAGAACCGTTCGCATTGTGGTAGAGGTCACGTTCTTGAGCACGATGACGTTCGGTTGGCGTGTATCGATCGGAGCAAATGCTTTGCGATGATGAATGCCGTTCATTCGTATTGAATTCATTGACATTGTTATTTGGATATTTATCAATTGGGGTATATCTATCTGAACTAGTGCTACTGCACCTCTCCTTATCGGTTGATAAAGTGTGGTACCTATCAGTCGGTGTGCTCGTCCTCGAGTATCGGTCCAGCGTTGCATTGTGATAGCGATCCAACGATCCGATGTTACTCTGTATCGGCGTGAATCGGTCCGGGTACCTTTGGCATGCGCGATCCGAATAGTGATAGCGTTCGGGCTGAAAGTTGGCGCGATCGCCGACGACCCGATCGCGCTCGCGCTCGCGTTCGCGTTCGCGATCGCACTGTGCGCCCGCCGTTTGCAGAAACTCCTTGGTGAGGCGTTCCGACGAAATGGCGGTTTGCGGCCGTTCACCGAGCGGATATCGTTCCGATACGCCGTGATATCGTTCGCCGGATGGCAGTCGATCGGAGTGCGAGCGCTCCGAACCGAAGCGTTCGTTCTGGAAGCGTTCGGGCGGCTCGAAACGATCGGCGAGCGTTTTCTCGCTGCCATAGGTGGTTGGGTAACGATCAGACAGCTGAGCCGCAGCAGGACAACCAGCAGGACACGATACAGGGGCTGGCGACGTGGAGGCATGCTGCAATTGAACTTGTCTCCTTCCATAATCGTCTTCCGTAGGCATCCTGGTGGCCCCGGGCCCGCTGTCAGGACATCTACGCAAAACAACAAATCGAGCATTAATTTTCATTTCACGTGCGCACATTTCTTTTCTTTTTTTTGTGCAGAACCAATGTGCACACCGAGCACGTCACTGCCTTACAAACAACAGCATCGCCAACTGGCCCACATTCGTGCCGTCTTATATACGTTGCTGCGTGCGCCTTTTTACTAACTAAAAACTTTCAAATACAGCCAACAAAAAAACCGAATACACAACAACAGCAAGACAAAAGAACGAGACGAAGAAGCACTTTTCCCAATCGACGTCATCTCTTCCATAACAACTTTATTTTAGTTGCAAATACACAACAAAACTTTGATGTGATTTAAATCTGTTGCTGCTGCTACTGCTGTTGATGCTTGAAAGCAAAACATAAATTTTTCCTTTCGTTTTTTCATCTCCTCATGTCGACTCCCCCTTTTTTTCCCTATATATCGCGAGAAAAAAAACTTTTTTATAGCATACAATCTATCGATACTACTTTTTGCATTATCATAAATTCCCAGATAAAATTTAGTTTAACGATCGTCGAATGAAATAATGATTTTGGCTGCAAAATGTAACAGCAAAGCAGCAGCAAACAACAGCGAACAACATTCCAGCTTTTAAAAATTCAGCGAATTTCGGTGTGTGTTTACACATGTTGGGCCTGCGCTGCCGCCGAAATGGAGGCAGGCTGCTGCTGCTGCTAGAGAGAGCGAAGCGGGAGTTAGCAGCAGCAGCGGCAACAGCAGCAGCAGCAACAGCAGCGCTTCACAGTGCGCATTTCTATCTGCCGGACTAATCAATAGTCTGATGTTAAACACACGATCAAACAAAATTTTATTTTATTATTCAATATTTAT
>JARJDW010005620.1:0-12520 GCA_030264715.1 Adinopsis sp. GC000173 | reverse complement strand
AATAACATTATCGGTTGCAAATTTATCTAGAATGTTCTTCATCAGCTAGGTCATCTCAAGACAATATTTTCCAATATAAAAGGGTCTAATTTCTAACTGAACTGCAAGTGCAACGATAAAATAATAATTTTTGTAACGTTTTAAGCGTTTTACATTGCGCATTAGCGCTACCTTTGCGATAATAGCCAAACTAAAGTTTAGAGTAGATATAAACTAAGTTATTTGTACCATAGAGTAACGAAGTGACATTAAGTTGCCTGCACCAAGTAATTCAAACATTTTATTAATTAGACTGTACATAAATTAAACAAAATACATACTCTAGTTGATTTACCCTCGTCATTTCAAATCGTGGAGCTGGTGATGCTATAAATGCAACTTCTCAAAACCCTGAGGCACACGAAACTCCTTGCTGGCTATGCAGTACAATTTATTTTGCTTACTATATTGATAATTCTCTATACGAGATACTAATCATGCGGCGAAACTATCAAAAAGGAGCTCGTAACTGATTTGTTTTATTTTGGTTGGCCATAAACTGAGATAGTGCCTGTATGTTATTGTTAAACGTCCAGGTACATAAAAATTGTCAACATTCGAAATGATGTAGATACTGCATTAAAAAATAATCGATTACAGTCAAAAGTCTTTATTAATCTTTAAGTTACAAGTGTTGGGTAAATAAAATATATGCAATAAATGAAGTTTGAGAAAGAATTCTGAGAAAATTACCACAGCAACTAAATATTAATCGTCGCCGTCTTCACGTTTTCGTTTCATTGAATCTAATGCACTCAAAACGCTTCCATTGTTGCTAGAGCCTGCCGAAATTACATTTTGCGTTACTTGAAACTTAGGCTTTAACACGGTGCTCTGTTGTATGTTGGCATTTGAGATCTTCGTGCCTGCTTTTGGAATAGTCACCGATTGTTTATTAATCGTAAAGTTGTTCGTTCTCTTGATGATGTTGACTGTTGGCTTATTGGCAGAGAAGGCAGGTTTCACTTGTTTTTTCTGTACGCCCTTCAACACGTAGTTTTGTGACGACAAACAGTGACGATCTGGAGGTAGTCTCAGTCCACAGGGTGGTTTTATCAACGGTAAGGGACTATTGTTCTTATTTCGTGCACACTCTAATAACACTTCTCTGGGTGGCGGTGTTGTAAATGTATTTTCATTCTGCAGCTCCAATGCTAGTAAAATATCATTCATTTCCAATGTTTTTTGCTTAGTATTATTGATGTAAAGCTTTGCTTCTTCCAATATTGTTGAACCATAACGGTATACAAACTCTGTTAGTTGCACTATTGTTTTTGGTTCACATTCGCTTATGCCCATTTCTTTCATTATTGCTGTTATTACTTGCGCATCTTTTGGCATATTTTTATTAGTAGTTGATTTCATTTTATCCTTATCAGACATTTTAGTGAATTGTTGGTAAAAACGATGTAAGTGTTGTAATGAGATGTAAAGGGAGTAAACGTAGTAAACAAGGCTGACTGAACATAACCTCAATAATAAATAATGAGAAATTTTGTAGAACATTCAAGTTATTTTAAGCTCTTTACATTAAAGCACATTAAAGGTTTTATTTAAAATGAAAATATAATAATATTTTAAAGGGAAATTTATTATTATTAATTAAATTGTAAATTAACCGCCTGCAGGTTGTGCTATTAAATTCTAGGTGACAGTAAATGCATTTCAAGCACTTTCAATGCGTTCCATCATTATTTTTGTTTGTTCAATAAATTGCAATGAATAACTATCAAATAAAATAGAAATTATAATGTTAATTTATTTATAATAATGTAGAGATATTTATCGTAACGTCTCTCATATTTCGCTGCCAGCATCAATAAAGAGATTGAAAGGAAAAGTGTTGCTTATAGCAAATTGGAACTTTGTAAACTCAATTTAACGCCCTTTTCGTATTACAATTAGAGTTGTTTTTCAACTTTCCAAAACAAAACTTTTAAGGGTGGTCTGTTTATGATAAATGTTTAGAATTAATTTATTGCTTCACACTCAACGACAAACATTTTATTCATTCATACCAACGTCCATTGCTTGATAAAAGTGCTGATTAGAATTATTAACATTATTGTTTATACGGTATTTCCCACTTGCGATGTTCATTGCTAGTTGTAAACTTTTTCAAGGACTAAATAATCAATATATAGGTGTATAAATTATTATTAAAATTGCATTTATGTGAATGGCAAATAATTATGTTGTTTTTTTCAAATTTTATATAAAAATCATCTCTATTAATACATAATAATTATGAAATAAATAATTTGTACACATAAGTAGAATTATTGTTTGTTAATTTAATATTTTTTATGTATTTTAATCAGTTAGTTTGGTTTTTTTGTAACCAACTAACGTATACGTTTTTGTTAATAATTTTTGTTAATTTAATATTTTTCATTTATGTTTCATTCAGTTAGTTTCGTATTTGTTTTACTCGTAACCAAACTCAAATTTTTGCGAGTGATCTTCCTCCATTTTTAATTAAAATGCCTTAAATGTATGCAATTTTAATAAAATTTGCAAATGAATTATAAAAATTTGAGATAAAAATCCTAAATTTGCATAAAAAATGTTAACAACTTATAAAAATGTACACACATATGTAAATCTTGCCAATTTTGAACAAATGTATACGTTTTTGTTAACAATTTTTGTTTGTTTTGATTAAAGTACCTGAAAGTTATTCATTGTTTAACTAAAGTTTCTCCCGCAAGTAAATTTGGTCCGCCGATGTGAGTAGGTTACCCACCCCTACAATAGTCCATGAAGCAAACTTGCATCATTGGATAATCATTATAATCTATCTGCTTGTTAGAGAGAATTTAGGTCATAGTTATTTAACAAAATTAAAGGTTTCCAGATAATAATAAAAAGTTGATAAACAAATTATGAAAGGGTTACAAGTGATTTTATCATGTGAGTTAACTGAAGCGTTTGTTATTCTAAAAATAGTTTTTTTGTTTCATAACAATAAGATTAATTATATTACTGAAGGCAAATTTAAATTCATACATGGATTCTTAAAAATGTCTCTCTGTGCAGTTAAACATCATAATATTGATTAGCATTGTACACATGTAAATAATAGGCAGCTTGTTAATTTATTTACAATTTAGATGACACGAATAATTATCAAGATAAACATTTTGATTAATCAGTTTAAGTTAATCCGTAACTTCTAGAATGTGTCTGAATTAGATTGAGGAATATTTAATTTATTTCCAGCTTAAAGTTGAAATTGCTTTAAAATGATCGCGAATGAATGCTTTTTTTAACGTCAATAGAATACTTTCAATTTATTTTTTGAAATGGACAGCTTAGTCCCTAATGACTTTTTTAAATAATGTTTTCAAAGCATTATCGCATTTAATTTCGATCGATCACGTAAATGATGTACATGTATAGTATCATATTCATTTGACCAATAAATCTGCAGGTTAAGGGCAACATTAGATGAGAAAATCAGTCATTATTTCATTTTTACACAACATTAATAAATTAATGGTAGGTAAATGAATATAACATTTAGAATATTTGCTACAGAATAGAATAAAATCCTAAAATTCAATTAACATAAAAAGAGCTTTGTTGAGTTTGAGATTGCAAGTACAATATATAGTCTACTGTTTAAAGATAAATAAAAAAATAAAGTTCACTCAACCTCAACAAAGAATTCTTTTTACTAGAAAAATTTACCACCAACTCATGACCATTTTTTTATTGTCACAAAAAAATCAAGTTCAAGTTTTCGATTTAAAAAGAAAAAAATGTTTAATTTCTTTTTGGATGAATACGTGTAATTTGCGTTTTTATGTCTATTGACTATCATTTGATTTTACCTGATGATTCTGAATGCCACAATTAATTTATGAAATACTTATCTGGTGTTTTTAACCTTTTACGTAAGTTCAAAGTGTATTTTAATACATTCGCGTTAGAAATAATTGTTTATTAAAATCAAGATAAAGTTTATGATTTACCACAAAAAAATCAATTTTTTATTGAACTAACATGTTTAATATGTGTTATTATGTAATTCAATTATCACTTGTTGACTTCGTGTTTATGATTAATTGTTATGCAATTAATTAGTAAAATATGGAGTTTTTAACAGTTTATAAAAGTTTAAAGCGTTTCTCAATATAGCGACATTAGAAATAAAATCACTGAGACTTGAGCTGAAGTGTTTTAATCCATCATGAATGAAATACATAACAATTGCAAGAATTTGAAATTTTAAGTAAAATACAAAACAAAGAAAGTTAATTGTAAGGACCTGAAAATTTACATATCTAAAATCAACAAAAAGAAGAAAATATTTTGTATTATAAATATTAAATCTTTGAGTCAACATAAATTATTTAATTTTGATTTATTTTTAATAATCTATACATAAATTTTCAATAATAATAACTTAATGCTGCTTTTTGGTCTTGTTTCTTAGTTTTGCATATTTGTTGTGGCCGAATTTAATAATTTTGCAGCACAATAAATCCAATGTGAAATGATTGAGAATCACTAACTTAATGATAAAAATGTTATGTAATTAATACAATTCTCTAACATAAATTCTATTTAGATGAGAATGAATTTTATTTTTTCCTTCCAGTAGAATGTCGAATAGATAATGTTTTTTGGATGGGAAGGAGTGGGTGAAAATCAGGTGTGATGTTTTAAATAAGAAGAGAACATAATTTTTGAATGTATCTATTGGTTTAAATGGTCATAAATAATGACAAAATTAACAACATATGAAATATCATGTAAATTGTGTAAAGATGGACTTACATCCTACTCCGACATGAGTTGTTGTCTATTTTGAACATGTCAATTGGGATCGCAAGTAATAAACATATTTAAACATCGACCAATTTCTTAAAATACGTGTGTAAATTCAATTATCGAGTTCTGTATAATATCTATATCTATTGTACTTTCCAATGAAAAATAGTAATAATCTTATAATATCTACCAATATTATATAAAACTAGTAAAAATGTTTTATCTACAGTATACAATACAATATTACAATAACATCTTACATATAGAAATTAATGCATTTAACTTAGAGCTCTTTAAGACGTCCTAATATTTGTATTAAAAGTAATAGTATTAAGCAGAAGTCATTACTATGATAGAATTGAATTTCCAATCAAAGCTAAAAGTAACAAAGGAAGGCAATAAAAGTGGGTAAACAATTTACATGGGTTAAAAACACATGTGAATCATAGCGATGGCAATTATTTTTTAAAATGAGAATTCAAATAATATATAGCAAAATAATTCTACAAAATAGAACACATATTACTACTAAATTCTATGTTGTAGGAGTTGAAGAGCCTTCCTTTATTCTATAACTCTACATAGAATTACTATCAGGAGAAAAATGCTTTTTTGGAAAGTAGATTTTTCGGCTAACATAAAATAAAAAGGTTTGCACCCGTAAAATTACGCATTTTTTGCTTCAAAGTATTCCATTAGATACTTACTGCGAAGATTTAACTTGAAATATTTTCCAGCAAAAAGTGCAATGTGACGTTTATTTATCTGAAAAAGCAGTGCACACAAAGATTAGCGACATTAAATCAACATAAAATATTTTAAGTAATTTCGGTGAACGAACGAAGAAAGAACAATGATAAAATTAAACTGCACTTTAAGGAATCGTTGCAATGATTGTTAATCACAATTATTGTGACTTTATTAAACTTTGAGTTTAAAGTTATTGTAATAACTATTACTATCTATAAAATAAACATAAATCTCAAACTTTTTCAATTCCAGAATTTCTACATATGTCATTTTTGCCAAGATAAAAAGCAACAAAACGAAAGTAGATTTTTTTTGATATTGTGCGTTCGGAAGTGGAGCATTAACAATATCTGATCGATAGAATTCCATCAACAATAAAAAATTGTACAGTTTGATTGCTAAACATTGAATCTATTGTGTAAAAATTGTATTTTTCACAAAGCGTTGGATTAATATATAGAAGCATTCCATTCACCAAAAAATGAGATGCTTTTGCGGCTACGAAAAGTTGCAAAACATTTGTAACTGACTTAAATCTGTTTTCCTTCAGAAAATGATTGATGACCTGAATTTTTTTATCGGACCGAACACGTCGTCGCACTTTCTTTGACTAAACATACAAAATTGTCATCTGCGAAATTCGTATATTTTCAATGGGTTAATGGAAGTTTTTGCTCGGACAGTAGTGAATATTGTTGAAAATATGCGAATTTTGTTATCAACATGGAGTAATTTGCAAATACCGACGGTATTAAAATATAACATATTTAGGAATTGTCTATAATTAGAATGGAAATACCAAGTACTAAATGTATATTTTTTGAAAGGCATGTTTTAAATTTTTGTGGTAAATGTTTATTTCTCTATTTGCATAAATACTGGATACCTCAACAGTTACTATATCATTTATATCATTTAAAACTAAGCATTTTTTTTATTTTTTATTGTTTTATAAAATTTGTTTTCATCTTGAACGTATGTATGCATGTATGTATGTATATGTATGTCATACATAAAATTCTTAAGCCAGGCACCCAGCAAATGAAAATTGCTAATTTTTGTGTTGTCAGCACGTGTTGGTAAAATTGTTTTTCAGTCAATCATTGATGAAATAGTTCGCAAGTTTTGTTTTGTAATATTATAGAGTGAAAAAGACATAAATAAAAGTTTTTCGTTTGGTGGATACGTAGCTTTAGATCCAACAAGAATTAGCAGTTTAGTAATAAGGAAATAAAATTAATATTCTTTATAACATTAAATTAAGAAAAATTAATAAATTGAAACTTTCTATACATATATTGTACGGCAGGTATATAGGATACGTACTTGAAATATGATGGCAACTTTTTACTCAACTTCAACAGTCATGCAAGTTTTAAGCAGAAATTTCGGAGAAAAATTGGAAATTGCATTACATACTTATTAAATTTAGTTGACCGTCATATTTTCCACGGATTATTTTCTCTCTCTTTGTAGAGATAGCTTAAAGAGCAAGTGTTAATTAATTAATCCCCAACTCTTGTAACAATAAAATTAATCACAAAATTCGAATATTTTTTTAAGCAATTATGTAGAATGCTATTAAAAGAACTAAATATCATATATATACATAAACTTTACTTCATTACTTTGAAATCGATACATATAATAATTTTGATATATAGGTATGTTTTAATTTAAATGATAAATAAAATTAATCATAAGCTTAATTATTTAATCGTCAACTTTGGAAAAGTTTTTTTTTGTGAATGTAACATTATAGCAAAAACGATAATGGTATGCAAAACGATTGCTCGATTTTTAGTACATTGAAATTGTTTGTGTTCTCTTGAGTTCAATTTTTCTAATCACACTACATAATTGCCTACATTAACAAGTTTTACAAATTGTCATCATCCATAAATGATACTGTATGTCCATAGATAGGTATACAAACTAGTTTTAATAAAATAATCAAATTATTTCTTACTTTGTAGACATTTAGTTTGTATAATTATGTAGCAGCTACGAAATTATTAATTAGCATTTCGTTAGAAAAGCTTATTGTATCGATTACCCCCACATTATATTATGTTAAGAATTTAATCTAAAGCAATTTATTAGTATGCAAAACATTGGAGAATTCATGTAAGAAAAAGCCGAGCATTTTAATCTTATACTGTTCATATACCTACTCGTATATGTAGAGAATATACATTGTTGCTATGGCGGCATGATTTGCGCAACCCTTCAATAATGGATCATTATCGATAGTTTTATTTTTCGAATGATGCGTACAAGTGTAAATTATGTAGTTTACGATAAATTAATTCACTAGCGCGTTGATAAACCGATCACTTTCAATGACGTTTATATTTAGGAATATAGACGGTTTATTGCAAGCAAATAAACAGCAACAGTGTCAAAATGTCAGCCACTATTTCATCGCAATTACGTTGATAGGTAAATTATTGCTTACGGGTAAATTCTGACGCTAATCTGCAAATCTATATTCCATCGTCTTCCAAATTCTCCAAACATGCATTAAATTTCGCTTCAATATAAATAACCATACTGTTTAGTTTTGCTACTAGTGCAAATGTGCCTGCAAGCATAGTTAGTGCAAATATTCAGTAACAATATAGATTTTTTTCTTCTAGTCAATTTTCTTACACATTTCAATTTACATATGTATTTTAGCAAATTTTACATGCAATAAATTCATTTCAAGATTATTTACGTACGTTGATATCTATACATTTTTCGGCAACGATCCATTTATTTTTTGCTGTAACAAAAGACGCTAGACCTGATACAAATGTCAAGGAAGGAAAAAATATACATGGCAATGTCTTAAATGATAAGAGATAGACTTGGTTTTAGTTTGTTTTGATAACTTCACGTCTTTATTTATTACCCTTTGAAAAAATATTGGAATGTTTGCGCAAATATTTGTCTTTAATGCCTTAGAAATTTGACTGGATGCAATTATCTTTAATAATAAATAGTATATTGTTTGTATAATTTTATTTTTGCCAACAAAATGTAATGATTGAGTATGTTGAATGTATTAAGTTTTCAGAAATATGTACGGGATGTTGTAAAATTCTATCTACAACGCTTGGGGGATGATGGTAGGTAGCATAAAGATTAAGAATCACTTTTGAACATGTTGTGGCACATCGTATTTAGGGGCAAAAATAGGGTATGGGGCTGCATTCATATTTCATATGCTTCAGCAATTTTTGTTACATTCTTCTTTGGCAACAACTTGTAATGCAGGATAAACGAGTTAATTGTTTTTTTAGCTTAAATTACAAAAATTATGTTTATAATTAAATTGCATTTTGTACTACTATAAAGTAAACTAAATCAATTTTTGTAATAATAGATTGGATAATTATCCATGACTGTTCTTTATATTTATTGTATTTCAAATTATGGATTAAAGATAGAACATTTAGTTACTTTAATTAAAATGGTTGGAAGAACTCCAAATACAGTGATTTCTATCACCGAAGTATTAGTTAACTCATTGAATATGTGAAGTAATAATTTAAAAATAAGATTAAATACAACTCCATCTAATAGTGTATTTTATTTCTATGTCTCTAAATGAATAATTTGTTTAAAACAGTAATTATTTAAGTACTTGCAAGAAATGTTAATGTGAAGCAGTACTAAAGTGATGTTAAAATTACTAAAATTAATATTTCTATATTGAAGTCGACTATTTATTATGCGTGTAAAGGGTAGAAGAACGTGCGATGCATCATTAGAAGTTGCTGATCGGTATTCAATCTTATCCCCAATCAAGATCGATTTTGTCGCAAAAAGGACGGAATGAAGAAAAAAACTGTCTGTTACCTAAGCCGAAACTTGTACCTACACATTCAAACTTTATTAGGAAAAGGATTTTTGGCAGGCAGCTATCAATTTGAGTCCTACATATAGTTACTTCTATGTCATGAATGTAAATGTGTTGTTTTAAGAAAGCCGATTGATAACGTTGTTAGGGAAAGTTAGGGTGCATTAAGCTGCAATATGCAGCCTCTGAATGCACGATGAAGACTTCACCAGTAAATGAAACTATTTGAGATTCAGTTTAAGATTTAAACAATAAAACCAAACGCAGCGATTTGAGGAAATATTACAGCTTCTGTTTGATTCCAAACACGTTGTTCGATAATAGGTGTAACTTTCTTAGAATTGTTACAAAGTATTTGAGATATAATTATTTTGTATAATCTACCCCACATTTTATACATACCTATGTACTTACTATGCCGCCCAGTCTGCAGCAAACGCTCAAGTTTTTAGTTCGCCTTATTACATGTGAGGCCACGGCAATTGATGTTTATTTTATTTTGTAGATAATATTAAGACAACTGATACATTTAAAATCTTATCAAATTTGTGAACGTAAATCTTTTATTTTAATGTGATAAAAAACGTTTTTAATAAGAAGAAAAAGTTGATTAATTCTTTTTCATATATGTTTATAATAAATATATTTTCATTGTTTATCCATATTTTCTTTGGTCATTGAATAATGTCAATCAAAATGATAAAATAATATTAAATTCATTTTTATATATACTCAAAAGTATGTATCAACTTTTATTATTTAATTTATTAAATAGTTAATTAATAGTTCAATAATATTGAATGGAATTAGTACCATTAAATTTCCATTTTTATTTTAAACAACGTTTATTGGAAACATTTTTTCCTAAAATGTGCCGGTTCTCCGTTGTTCGCCTGGCCAAAATGGTTTTTGAATTTTTATTTTCATAAATATCTTCCAAAATTGAAATCAGATTAAAAAACAATTTTAATAAAAATTGCCCCTTTTTTACGTAGGTTGGGATTCTGAACAAAAAAATGGTGGTTTTCATTTGAAGAAACAAAGTTGATGTCAAAATAACCATGAAGCTGCGGTTATAGAAAAAATTAATTAGTACCATTAAATTTCCCCCTTCATTTTAGCCAACTTTTATTCGAAATATTTTCTCCTAAAATGCACTTTTTCAAAGTTATTCGTCCGTCTCAAGTTAAATGGACCACCTTGTATAAAAACCCGATTTTTTATAAAATCCTAAAAAGTAGACAAAAATGGAGGTTATCATAAAAGAACTTTATCATATCATCATATTTAAATTTATTTACAGACACTTGATATTTATATTCTTATTATATCCAATTTATAATGCCTATCCATATATTTTCAATTCTTTAATTTGAAATTAACTTTGTAGTTTTATGGTTTTGACATATATTTTACACCCTCACGACAAATATTTTTTTAAATACAATTTGTAATAGCAGTGTTTATTCTTCTAATATTGAGTATTTCTGGTTCAACCTTATCTTTTATTCCTTATATGATTATAAATATGATAAAAACTTTAAATAATGATGTATTCCAAATTGGAAATAATGTCGAAGCTAATGAGGAACAACAAAAGGAACAAATTAAGACAAATTAACACGAAACATTTTGAGATATTATTTCAATTTAATTTTATTTTAGTTTATGGTATGTATTTATGGAGTCCTTCAGACCTTTTTTGTTATTAACCACCGCTTCTGCAACCCTGATGATGATTTTCTTTTATAGGAATATTCAATATGTATATTTAAACTTTTAAATGTATAATTTTTTTATGTCCTTCTTACATGTATTTAATTTTTTTTAGCATGTAGATCCTATTATATTCGCTATTGGTATTATTACCCAAATTATTGTACACATTTTGTCCACATGCCATGAAGCTGTTCAGGACGAGGTCCAAAAAATCTAGATGTGTATTTATTTTAGTTATTCCTAATTCCTTTATAGACTGAAAAATTAAGACAATCTATTTTTAAAGCCATTCAATGGGAAGGTAATGTTGAAATGCAAAAAAATATGTTAATGTTCCTAGTTGCGGCCAGTTTCGAGATAAATATGAAAAATGGTTCTTTTGGAGTATTTAATAGAGATTTTGTAGTACAGGTTTATTTATTAATTAACGTATCTTTTGCAAGATCGGTTTTTTACTTATTCTTTTTAGTTATATAAATTCGTTTACGTTGTTTCAGCAAAATGTCCGTATACCTATCTAATATATGCTAGGTAAGTATTGTACTACCAATGAGTAAACATCATTCATTGGTAGTACAAATATATTATATCTTTATCAACAAATTTTTTAATAGGTAATGTATAAAAGTCAGTCAAAGGACCCCGCACAAAACACTATAGTGATTTTGGACCTCCCTGAAATTTTCTGAAATTTTGATATGTTATAGTTTTTGTGTACCAAATAATGTCTAAGTATTGTAGTATACCGTATATTTTATAGGAATAATTAAATAATATATAAATAAATTAGTAATTTCGATTCATTACTATATATGGAATTCTAAAATAAAATAAAACTTTTTTAAAAATTCTATACAATATCATGGGATTAATTTGGATTTTATAAACTTATTTCCTATTATATTATCAGTAATAGTAATTATATTTGTGCAATTTAGTATTGACGAAATATTGCGCATATTAAATCAGTTTGTGAATTATGAATATGATTTAAAAATATATTAGCTCTTTAATATGTTGAATATGACTATTTCATTTTTCTTTTCATAATAATTGTAATTTACTTTATTGATTTACAAACCATGACTTAATTTGTCAACGTAGGTTTATATTTGAAGTGGTAAGTCTAATTATTTATTTTCTTATTAGACAGAATTTACATGTAATAAATTTTTTATAATCCTCCACTAGTACATACATTTTATTGCATCAAATTTGATTAAATTACATTGTAAGATTCGGAAACCTATTTTATCATAGCTTTTTTTAATTTGTTAGTTTGATATATACACATATTTGAAAGGACCTTTAATGGACTAATAAATAAATAATATGGAAATTGCTATATCAATTAGAATGTCAACAATGACTGAAAGTTACATATGT
>JARJDW010005619.1:0-15483 GCA_030264715.1 Adinopsis sp. GC000173 | reverse complement strand
CGATATCTAATTCCAAGCACATATCAAAAAAAGTTTCCAAATCGAATCAAACTATCGTATAATGTTGAACGTGTGCGAAATTTGCGTCGTACAACAACCACAAAAAACAGTAATTAATTCCACTGCGCGATATTCTAATCAAAGATGAAAGATTTCAATTTACACAACACGTGAAATTTGTTTAGTTTCTTGAACATTTGCCGATTCGACATCTAATTTTTACTTCAAAGTTATAAAAGAAACTCTTCACTAAATTATACTCGGACGGATGAAAAATGGACACGTTTTTTCAAATTCCAAATCAAAATATAATTTAAATGAGCGTGCAATACAGTACCGGTGAAATTAATAGCAATTTGTAGTTGTAAAAAATGGTCACTAACGAAATCGCGCACAGTAAACTTCGTACTGAGTAATAAACATTTAATTTTATAAATAATAATGACAGATCAAGTATTTCTACCATGGCAATGCTACCAGAGGCTACTCTGTGTCAGTGTAGTGAAATTGACCCGTCGACAAATAAAAAACGCCAACTACGACTCTCTAAGTACACATTTGCGCGTATTCAATAAGGCGGTAAGTTTGAAAAAGCGATCGGATGCTTGTGGTAGCGGGTGTATGTTGAATGTGTGCGAAATTTGCGTCGTACAACAAACATCAGCAAAAAATAAAACAATATGATGAAGTCGTGACAGTAATTAATTCCACCACTGCGTTTGCATTGCGCCAGAATGCGCCCCATATAAATAATTTCGCTTCCCCGAATCACAACACAACGCGAAATAAATATTCCAATAAATCACACGATTTTGTGACGAATGCAAATTGCGCATGCACAAAACTAAATCAAATGTTTTTTTTCTAGTTTTTTTTTGTAACATGTAATAATGCATATATATATATACATAAGAAAAGAAATATGATTGCTGTTTTGCTGCATTTTTTCGCTGTATGTGTATGTGTGTGTGTAAAGTTGATGATTGTGTGCCGCGCTGTAGGTATATATTTATATGTAAAATAAGTAAAAATAGTATTTTAGTCACGCTAAAAATACGTATATACAACGCCGCCGTGTAAAATAAATATTCGCATCGATTCGGCCGATCGACTTTCGGATGAGCGAAATGAGACTATACGTATACTAAAAGACCGTTTTCGCTTTATCGCAAATATTTCGAACGCGCCTTTTTTATACATATATATATATACCTATAGGTATATAAATTCTATAAACAATTAACACACCAACATAAAACGCCCACGAGGCGAATGTGGAAGGAAAGTTATCGATTCGCGCGCTCGCTCCACCTAAAAACGTGTGTAACACGTCGCTCGAAATTTAAATCGGTTGCGTTACGGCAAAAATTGATTCACAATTTTATTCAAGTAAATAATCAAAATTCGCCTGCACATTTTGCAAGCGCCTCAAATTATTACATAAAATATAAGGTATTGATGCCGCCTAAAAATAAGTGCACTTGTGAGTGACAATGTGAAGTAGATCAATTGTACAACGTATCGGTTTGAAATCATTTGTCTCTAAAATCGTTTAAGTTTAAATAAAATATGACAATCATAAATGCGCCCGCACACTTTTCATCATTTTTCCCAAAACTTATATAAATTTTACATCGCTTATAAGGAAAAACGCTTAAAAATGGTCTCATTTTTTGTACGGCAACAAAATTGTTCGGAGAAGTTAAGAAAATAATATATTTTATTAAGTGAATTGCAAGTTTCTTTTAAAAAAGCTAGAAACTCAACCATTTCTTAAACAAATTTGCATTTTTTAAAAAAGCAAAAATTCTGTTATAAATTCCAATAAAATTTGATTAAAAATAATTGTCAATTTATAATACATAATCGAGCAATCATAAATTCACTCGCACACTTTTCATCATTTTCTCCAAAACTAATAAATCGATCAGTAAATTTTACATCGCTTATAAGGAAAAACGCTTAAAAATAGTCACATTTTTTGTACGGCAACAAAATTATTCAGCGAAGTTAAGAACAGAATACATTTTATTAAATGAATTGCAAGTTTCTTTAAAAAAAGTTAGAAACTCAATCATTTCTTAAAGAAACTTGCATTTTTTAAAATAAAGTATGGCATCTAAATTTTACATCGCTTATAAGGAAAAACGCTTAAAAATAGTCACATTTTTTGTACGGCAACAAAATTGTTTGGAGAAATTTAGAACAGAATATATTTTATTAAATGAATTGCAAGTTTCTTTAAAAAAAACTAGAAACTCAATCATTTCTTAAAGAAACTTCCATATTTTAAAATAAAGTATGAGATCTAAAAATTCGATTATGACTGACAATATGTTTGTTTTATCAAATATGTTGGAAACTGTCTAATATGTACCTAAATCCAAACAGTATCGGACGCGTTACGATGAAACAAATTTCGTCAATGCAGTCATTTTGACGCATTTGATTTTAAATTTGTTATTAGGCGTTCCAAAATATGTCATTTTAACTGCTGAGGTACAACCTGTCAATCTAAAATATAATTTTTTTACGACAAGATGACCTTAATTTTTCCTAAATACCTTTTTACAATATTTTTTTAACATTATTCTAACTTTACCTCAGTAGCTGTTTGACAGTACTCTGGAATGCCTAATTTGTAAAAAGGAGATTTGTTCTATGGTTATGTTTGTTTGGATTTACATACTAGACAGTTTCCAACATGTTTGATAGAACAAACAAAATTTGATTAAAAATCTATAGTACATAATCGAGCAATCACAAATTTTACATCACTGAAAGAAAAAATAGCTAAAAATAGTCATATTATTTTAAAATTGTTCAGAAAAGTAGAAGAAAAGAATATATTTCATTAAGTAAATTGCAAGTTTTTTTAAAAAACGCTAGAAACTCAACAACTTGCATTTTTTTCTAACAATTGCCGTAAGTACAATACTACAAAAACTTGTATAGTTTTTTTTTCGTTTGCTGAAAGAAAGATGCTGTACGTATTTTTTTCTTCTTGTACTACGAAACAAATTGTCAGTTAGCAAGAATACTTGTTAAAAATACGCTGTTCTATATCAAGAAGCGTAGTCCGTTTAACTACAACATTAAAATATAATTAAGATGTGACAAGTATTGCGGCAATCGAATGCAGCAGATATATAGACAACACAATATTTACCAAATATACGTAGTACAAAGTTCGTTGTTTATTTATAAATCATCATCAAAAATGGTGTATTTTTATTATTCCACACATATTTGATATGATGAGCAATCCGTATTTTTAACAACAACAATTCATTCAAATGACGAATATAATTATGTAATAATGCTAGGTTATTAATTCTTCCCTAGCGTGACCTATACCGACCAACCTCTTTGCCCTGTTCTGTCTGTAATAATGTTTTGTTTTTTTTTTATTAATTTTTGTTTTCAGCCGGAATTATAGCATTATAAATAAAAGTATGTACTTATGCAATACTTAGCACATGTAAAATGGGAAATAAAATGAAATGTGATAAATGTATGTTTGAATCCGTTAGGGATAACATTATGCAAGTGTAAAAGCATAATACAATAACTCTGCAATTTTTGCAAAATTGGTGCTAAATTCGTACTAAACCAGTGTTTCTCAATCGCTGGTCGGCAAGATTATTTTACAGGTCTTCAAAAGGATACTTAATATATTAAGTTTGCCGATCTACGAATAATAAAAAGCGACGTCGCACTGTCCGATCAATTATCGAACAGAAAAAACGACATTTTAGTTAAAATTCCTCCGAAAATTGAATGGCAATTATTTACAACTTTTATCAGCATGATAATAGTTATTTACGTTATAAGGCAGGTAAGGGCGGTTTTACAGTTGCCGAGTAGGCGTGCTGTCTATACGAGGCAACTGTAAAATAGCACTTGCCTGCCAAATAACGTACAATATTTTTCATGTCAACAAAATATTTAAGAAAAATGAATAGTTTTACTATTAATGACGCAAATGACAAATAAATATTACTGAGAAGTAACTTTATTATTTACAAGTTGGTATCATGATCAATATCACTAGTGTCACTAGATTAAGTCTATGCACTAGATATACAATTTTGAGAAACGACAAAATTGCAGGTTCGCAAAACGTAAAATATAGTTATAAAATCAGTTAATTTTCTGAACATAAGCTATTACGTTTATGACAATCAATCATAGATCATTGATAATAGTTTCAACCCGTGCAATTCTCAAGTTAGAAATATGCAACAACGTATGCACCTAATCTGGTCACTTTTGAAATTAAAGGTTGCATTCCTTATTTTACTTGCGTAAGCATTTATTAGTTTATCACTTTACCTGCCGCTAAACCAAGATAGAGACGTATGTAAACAAGGCGAATAAGGACGGAGGTATGTAAACACCATTTATTACAGTTGCAAATCACTGTTTTAATCTCTAAACAAATACTTTGATTCGAATTAAACAATTTTCTGCCACTGCAAGTTTAAATGAGCAAACTTACTCGAAGTATCAGAACGGAATTATGTTTTTGGTATAACAAAATTCTGACACGTTAACATTCTTTTCATTTCTCTTCGCTAAATTAAAGCATCGTTCATAAATTTTAAGCTCTGATAAGTTTTAATTAGTATTTAGTTGATTTAATTACGGAACAAAAATCGATTAAGTTTATAATTTTTTCTATATGATAACGCTTAATGCTGGGTAAACAACTTCGTTTCTTTATAACAATTTTTCTTTAATTTTCCGTAACAGTTTTTGGAAGATAATCAAAAATGAATCATCTTTGCTATGACAACAAATTGTTAAAGTGTAGGCATAGTATTCATTTTTATCGGTTTTATAAGTTTCATAAACTTTAAGCTCTGATAAGTTTTAATTAGTAGATTAAATTACGCAACAAAAACAGTAAAAATCAAGTATGTGTACGAATATACATTGTTTTAAATTAAAATGTAAAAAACACAAAAATTATGTATTGTAGTAGACCGAAAAGTAATGTGATTTGGTCAATTTGATAACGCAATAATTTTGGTTTTATTTTGACTAAATAACGCTAAATATCTTTTCACTAAACTTTAGTTGGAACATCAATTGTTGACTTATATTTAGATTGTCAAGTTTGCTAGTTAGCAGATATGAATATATAGTTTATTATTTGTTACTAATTATATTCTGAACTAAGTTGATAAAGCAGCATCATCAAAAACTTATAAATTATAAATATTTATTTTACTTATTATATCTTTTTGAAGCAAATATTGTACATAGCACCCGTCATAATTTTAAGCTCTGATAACTTTCAATAATTAATTATTTGATTAAATTATAAAATAAAAACTGTAAATTAGTTTAGTTAGATGGAAATACTTAAAAAGAATAAATTTTCAGTAAGTGCAAGTTAGTAATTATATGTATTTTGATAGTTTATCAAACTTGCAAAAATTATGACGAAGAATCTGAACAATGTACATTATTATCTACTAATATAATATATATTTTAAGCTCTGATAAATTTTAGATAGCAATTATTTAACCCGACATTATTAATTTCATCGCATGCAAATTTCTATATGAAAGAATTCACTAAAAACAATGATTAATTGTTAAAAATACCGTCGAGTATTTTGATAAATATTAATATTAATTTTTATAATAATAAATTACAATTACACGTAACGTAATTTGCAATTATTTCTTATTATTTTCCTATAAAATAGCTTCAGATTTCACCATTTTTTAGCAACTCATTAAAATTATTGATAAAAATTAACGAAAAATCTGATTAATGAACACCATCTACAATAATATAATATATTTTAAGCTCTGATAAGTTTTAGATAGCAGTTATTTAACCCGACATTATTAATTCCATTTACTAAAAACAATGATTAATTGATAAAAATGCTGTCGAGTATCAAAAAATATTAATATTAATTTTTATAATAATTAATTACAATTACACGTAACGTAATTTGTAATTATTTCTTATTATTTTCCTATAAATTCGTTTAAAATTTCACAATTTTTTAGCAACTCATTAAAATTATTGATAAAAATTGACGAAGAATCTGAACAATGAACACTATCTACAATAATTTAATATATTTTAAGCTCTGATAAGTTTTAGATAGCAAGTATTCGATGAAATTACATCGAATGCAAATTTTTATACGAAAGAATTTATGATTAATTGATAAAAATACCGTCGAGTATCAAAAATTAATATTAATATTAATTTTTATAATAATAAATTACGATTACACGTAACGCGCGCGCTCTCTGTGCGTTTCAAAACGCTCGACTTTATTTTAATTACAGCAATTAAAACCGTTTCGTATATCTAATTTTTAGCGTATTTCGAACGCATGTTGCTGGTGATGATGATGATGGTGATGATTTACTTAATATTTTCATTCCCGCCTGTAGTAAAAAAACGTGTAAAACCATAGTGTGATGTAATAATGAATCGAGGAGGAAATGATTCACCTAATTTAGTAAATAATTAGATTGACGCCCGGCAGAAATTATTCATTCGTTGAGTTATATGTATTAAATATGTTGTTTGCGCGCAATTTTTTGCCGCGCGCTTCCTATTTTGAATTATAATTTGCTTTCGTTGCACGTACCCGGTTTATGGATGAAATAAATTGGAGGCGCTAATTAGAAAATGCGAAGAATTATAATTTGCGCGAAGGAAGCGTAGTAGTAGTAGTATAATGGATGTTTGCAAAAACTCTTAGCAGCATAATTACTCTATCAGTTTCTCCAAACGATTTTGGTACTTTTTTGGAGAATGGCCTCCACTTGAAAATTTTACTCTCCGCGTTCCATTCTAAGCGTGCCGTTTTTAACTAACAACTCCCACAAGGGGGGGGGTTACTCTAGTTGACATCAAACTCCTAACCTAACCGCCTGTTACTCAAGTGGGGTATGTTTACTTTAAACTCATAAATCACTGACACATTCAAAGGGAATAGAAAAAAATTGCCAGCAAGAGCGCACGTATTTAAGAGGCTGCACGCTTAGAATGGGACGCAGATACTTCAGCTACGAGTTTAGTTTACATGTGGAGGCCACTCTCCAAAAAAGAACCACGATTTTTTATAATTTTTCTTTTCTATCAAGAAATGATGCGGGAATGTGCAAAATCGAGAGATGTCCCAATTTTAACCAGTTTTTTTAATGATTTAGGTCTTACATTGGCATGGAAAACTATAAATTAAGTGCTAATTGTCTGATCTAACTGCAATTTCCAAGGGCCAGTTTCATCAAACTATGAAGCCAACCGAAATTCAAAGTTATACATGCATATTGGCTATTTCGGCGGCATAGTGTGATGTGTTCGTTCGCCTTTACACCATACGAATTCGATTTAGTTAATTAAATTTACTGGAGCGTCAAATTTATCTATCATTTCGCGCACAGCACGAAAAATAAAAAACTCGTGCTCATTAGGCGATGAATACGATTTCGCAGCGACGAAGAGAAGTGGGCGATTCTTCAATTTTGCAAAGAGCGCGCGCGCACAAACGCACACAAACACACAAACGCGGCGCTTGAATTATTTATAGCATAATGTGATTTATATATATAAAGTCCTGCTGCATGTGACAAATGCCTGTATTTTACAAGTGATCTTGATACGCTCCAATTGATGTTTGAATCATATTTCATAACAATACCAGAAATAGAATCGCGTTTGTGTAGTATATTATGTATTATTAGAGTGTAGTATCACCAAAAAAATAAAATGCTAATTGTTCGTGCAACAAATCATTCAACGAGTGATGTGTGAAAAGCATTTGTAATCGTCGCAAAATCAATCTTCGCCGTCTAATCGAAGCACTCGATTTCTGACGACTCGTCGGCTTTCCAAGCGAAGTGCGTTTCATTACTCTAACAATCGATGCCGTTACAAAATAATTGATTTTTCGATGCCAATGCGCTATAAATCTCTGTTCACAGCCAGCGAGCGCCACCGGGAGTTTAATTGCGATTGCACAAAAAGGCAATAATGCGCTAGCTAGAAATTATGAATGTTTATTAAAAATGTCCACTTCGTGGTTCTGTAGGTGCTTTCACGTATTTTTTTTTCGTTTGATTTTTATGCATTTTAAATAAAAATGTTTCGCTTTAGATTTTCCTTGGCATAGTTCCCATCATCGCGAGTTTATCAGAAACTTGGCTAAAAATTCAGAAACTTCTATCTCAGAGAGAGAGGAGAGTTCAAGTGCACTTCTGCTGGATGCATTTTCATTCAAATGTTCGTTTTAACGATTTTTCTCTAGCTATAGGAATATTTCTTATAAATTGTACTCCTATTAAAAGTTCTTATGTGTTTGTTCGTTAAATAAAATTAGTACTCCTAATTAGTAGAAAAAAACTACCTGTTTCACTAATTTTAATGAGATGTGTTTAAAAAATAACTGATGATGATTCGGTAACCAATTTTTAAGTGGGTAATGAAAAACTTCCAAATTTCAAGTTAAACACAGAAAAATCCAAGATATCGTTAAATACTCACTTACAACTGAAACTTTTCCAAATTCCCAAAGGTATTTTTGTGCACAGTGTTCTTCAATTTTGTCTGATGTTATAGGTCTTAAGAATAATATTTGTTATAACAATCTTTGGGCAAGTACCAAGTACTTACATAAATACTGAACTTCAATGATGGGACGTCTAATATTTAAGCAAACACACCAAGAAAACTTTTATGTAATGAAATCTGATTCTCGAAATCTTTACACAAAAATTTGAATGTATAATATTGTCGCTTGCAAATCGAGCAAAAGCAATGAACTTCTACAATATTTTAGCCAGCTGATGTCACAAAATTTAAATACAAATAAATGAATAAACAACAGAGTCAGGACCAACGATGGGCAACCCTTTTAATACTACGAGCCAAAATAAACCCACGGGCCAAAATTTAGTTAAACATTGAACAAATTTTGGAAAATCAATCGAAAAATAGGTCTTAATAATAATATTTGTTATAACAATCTTTGGGCAAGTACCAAGTAAGTACTTAGGTACATAAATACTGAACTTCAATAATGGGACGTCCAATATTTAAGCAAACACTAAGAAAACTTTCATGTAATGAAATCCGATTCTCGAAATCTTTACACAAAAATTTGAATGTATCATATGGTGAGAAAACAATAAACATTGCAAAATTGAGGAAAAGCAATGAACTCCTTTTTTAGCCAGCTGATCGAGTAATTATGCTGCCGACAGTTTTGTAAACGTAAACATTTCGCCAGGTGTATGTTACAAGTTTTTGTTAGGATTTTACATTTTTTAATGTAAATTTTAACTTTTTTATGACAAAAATTCTTAAGGCTTTCGAAATATTGTGAGTTAATGTACACATTTTAGAAATTTTAATAAAATACGTTGAAAAGTGTAAAAGAAGTTGCTCATCATTGGTCTGGGCAATGAAGAATTTTAAGGAAATTGATCGCAAGGAATCGTTGATATATCAAACTTATTTATGCAAACATTTTGCATTCTTCTTGCTAATTTTGATGTTTTGTCTAATGAATTTTCTTTTTTTGTTCTAGGTAAGTTCCGAGCATAGATGTTTTTACTTCTAAATCGCATCCTATATCAATTGGTAAGTCTAGTATTTGTAAAAAGAATTTAAGAATTTTTATTGCGATTATTTTTGTCCCAATTACTGAATTGGACAATAATCTAACATGATTAAACAAAACTCGTTTTCCAAATTCAGAATTAAGGATAACAACTATTCTTTTAAATTATTTCCGAGCAATTTCCTATAATTTTTATGTCTTAGAGCTGGCACATAAGTTAGGTATAAGTATACTAAGACTACCAATAAAAATAAATTTTGATGAATATTGGGAGTAATATAATAATTAGAAGATTAATGTAAAAGTTAGTAACGAAACTTGTAGAAACAGTTGTTAGCTTTATTCTAAAAAGGTTAATACAATAAAATTACTTTTCGGAATGTCGATTCGAATTTAGCACAATTAAGGCATCACCCCAATCAGCAAGGCCATCCACCCTACTACACTACTACACTACATATAACATATATAGCGTTAGTTTGCGAACGATTTTTCAACGCAATTATCATCATACGTAACCGTTTCGTACGTACACGAAATTCAATTCGATCGAATCGAATGCGAGAAAAGGTGAAAGGTGGAAGAGAGGCGCAAATCGATATGGCGTAAAAAAGCACACACACAAACAAATGTACATACATAACAACATAAAAATATTATTTTAATTTAATGTCGTAATTTCTGCCGTCGTCGTCGTCGTTCTCCCATCACGTCCGATGACATTTTATTTAAATCGCCTTTTTTTATATAAAAGCGTTGCCATTTCGAGTTTTATGCAAATTCGTAATTTAAATAATTACATTAACAAGGAGTTAAAAAATGATTATTAGTTGCATGTTAGCTTTATCGCACACAAACAACAACAATTAACATTTACATAAAATGGCATTTTTTTACACGTTATTATGCGCGCAATAAAAATGGCAATAAATTAAAACAGTACAAAGCAAAACGATTACTATTTATGATTTTTTATTACATCAATTCGGAGTGTTGATAATTCGACGATAAACGCAACGCAACAACGCATTGTGCGCGAAATGTGAAACCAGAAATGTGTGGAAATGTTTGCACAGGAAACGCTAATCGAAGGAAGTTAATTAAAATGTCTTTAAGCGACTTTTTCGCGCAAAGAAAACGTTGCCAATTGTCTAGAAAAATCTAAAACGAAATGTAAAACCTGCCCTGCCAATCTTACTTTATTCCCATTTTTATGCTGCAGCGGAGGACTATCGATGATTTTGTTTTACTACTCCATTCTTCTCAGCAAAAGAATGTTTTTCACGCTCAAATGGAAAGAAGTGTAGCTGTTGTCAGACCGAAAATCTGAAACATCAAGTTAGGAAATGTTACAAAGAATTTTCAAAAATAAGCAAAAGAAAATTCTTATATACGAGTATTTGATAATAGAAGTGAGTTGTATATTGTGTGTTTTTTACTCTTCACGTACTTTAGGAATTCCAACATCTATATCAATAATTAACAAATGAATTCTGCCAGTTGCAAAGAAAACGTTGTGAATTCTAGATAAATCTAAAGAAATGTAAAACCAGCGGAGGACTATCGATGATTTTACTTTGCTACACGATTCTTCTCAGCAAAAGAATGTTTTTCACGCTCAAATGGAAAGAAGAGTAGTTGTTGTCAGACCGAAAATCTGAAATATAAAGTTAGGAAATGTTACAAAGAATTTTCGAAAATAAGCAAACGAAAATTCTTATATACGAGTATTTGATAATAGAAGTGAGGTGTATAATGAGTGTTTTTTCTGTTGACGTACTTTAGGAATTCCGACATCTTTATCAATAATTAACAAATCAATTCTGCCAGTCGCAAAGAAAACGTTGTCAATTCTNAACAAATCAATTCTGCTAGTCGCAACGAAAACGCACTTCTAGATAAATCCAAAGAAATGTAAAACATGCTGTCAATCTTACTTTATTCCCATTTTTATGCTGCAGTGGAGGACTATCGATGATTTTGCTTTACTACACGATTCTTCTCATCGCAAGAATGTTTTTTACGCTCAAATGGAAAGAAGAGTAACTGTTATCAGACCGAAAATCTGAAGTATAAAGTTAGGAAATGTTACAAAGAATTTTCGAAAATAAGCAAAAGAAAATTTTTACGTATATATACGAGTATTTGATAATAGAAGTGAGTTGTATATTGTGTGTTTTTTACTCTTCACGTACTTTAGGAATTCCGACATCTGAACATGTCGACAACCCAGAAAACCTGACTTGTCTATCTGATTCCGCTACCTTGTATCTCAACGTAAACTTAGAAAATTAAAACCCAAAGATTGAAAGAACACATTTTTCTTAAGATTTACGTTGTGATACATGAGGAAAGAGCGTAATTACCACTAATTTTATTATAAATTTCAAATATTCTGAAAAACCTGATCTGCGTCGCTGGGAAATCGCTTTGAATTATTATAAGGAACGACGTCAGGAGCTTTAATTTTATGTCAGCCAAAGACAAAAAAATCAAATTATTAGAGGGCAATATGCTCCGAATGTTCGACGTTTTCCCTAACAAAAAAAAATGGAGCATGTTGTAAAATCCATTCATGCAAATTTCGTGTAATTATTGTCCGAACGCGTGCGCGACGCAAACGCAAACAAACACCAGATGGATTTTATTATCATCGCCTTTCGTGTGCCGTATATGCCAAAGAACAATATTATCGTTGTAGACGTCGCACAACTGCTGGTGGTGGTGGTGTTGTTGTGACAAACACACACACACGCCGAAAAATAACAAATCCCATGTGAGAGCGCACACAAACAGCACACACACGCAGACACTCACTCTTCGACATTTCGACGCTAAAGGGCTTGTCTCGCTGCTTTTACGTCTCAATAACTTCCTTACCGACAAATGAAATTGTTAATTGTTTAACTAGCAACTTTATCCGAATTTTACGGCAATATGCATTATTAAGGCTATCCTAAGACGGATGTAAAAATACAAGACATACGTCGGTAGGCTGATAAGTTTCCGACTTTCTTGAACTTTTTTCCCATTTTTAAGTTTTTAGTGATTTTTCAGCACCTTTTCTTGCAAAATGTGGTAAAAACGGCGAAAACAATAGTAACAAACACGAAAAAGTTGTAAGAAACTATGAAATGTAGCGAAAGGGTAGACAAAGCGATCTTCTTCACTCACTTTACCGACAAATGAAATTGTTTATAGTTTAACTAGCAACTATATCCGAATTTTACCGCAATATGCCCTTCTAAGACGGATGTACAAATAGATGACATACGTCGGTAGGCTGATAAGTTTTCTACTTTCTAGAATTTTTTTCCCATTTTTTAAGTTTTTGGTGATTGTTAGCAACTTTTCTTACAAAATGTGATAAAAAATAGAGAACACAATTGTGAAAAACACGAAAAAGTTGTTAGAAAGCGCAAAAAGTTGAAAAAAAACTATGAAATGTAGGGAAAGGCTACACAAAGCGATCTTCTTCTCTCAGCTTACGGACAAATGAAATTGTTAGTAGTTTAACTAACAACTTTATCCGAATTTTACCGCAATGTGCATTATTAAGGCCCTTCTAAGACTGATATAAAAATACAAGACTGTAGGCTGATAAGTTTCCGACTTTCTAGAACTTTTCTTCTATTTTTTAAGTTTTTGGTGATTTTTTAACACCTTTTCTTGCAAAATGTGGTAAAAAACAGCGAAAACAATAGTAAAAAACACGAAAAAGTTGTTAGAAAGCCCAAAAAGTTGTAAAAAAAATATGAAATGTAGCGAAAGCTTACACAAAGCGATCTTCTTCTCTCACTGTTTTTTGTTGTAACGAAACTAATTTGTTTGCGCTATTACCATACGCAATAAAGATGATTGATTCCCAATCGATGCTGAAATGACGTAACGAGCGTGTTTTGCAATCATGCGATGGGCGGCGGCGGCGGCGAAAAAGCACAGATACACCGAATATTCGAAAAGTATAGCATCGATTGTGTTTTTTTTTCGTATTTTTTTGCGGCGTATATACTACTCGTACGTACGACAGGCGTATAGTAAATTATTTTGGCCGAATAAAATATTCGCATGTAGGTAATGTTGGGAAAATTGAAATCCGCCGACGAATGTAAATAAACTAACAGTGATATATTGCCGGCGTACTTTTTAAATTTTATACGTTCGCCATCTTTGCGACCATAAATAATAATATATGAATTTATTGAAGTGAAATGAAATTATTCGAATCAATCTTTACTGGGCCAGAGCAACGCGTGCCTGAGAAATGCGAGTGAAGATAAAAATTTGGAAATATTAAGATATTATTAACATGTTTTGTATTAAAAACGTTGAATTTAATTGATGAACTTGTGTTGTGTGTTATGCAAAACATGTTTTCGTTTTTTTTGGCTGGGGCACCACAATGCAAGGCCGTTAATCCGAAAAAGCGCGCGACAATTAATTGTCGCCGCGTCGTGAACGCGCTTTTCCCCCATTGCGCGCACGCGGCCGGTAATTTAATTACCCATTCATTACAAATGCACGCTGTCCATTAATAATCCATTCGAAGAAATAGTTTTTCATTACTAGTGGATGTAGGTCAATGAAACACAGCTCGCTTTTGGTTAAAGTTTGAAGATTGTGAGCGTCGGACACCTGTGCTACTGATGATGATGCTAATATAATATTTCGTGTTTATTTATTGAAGCAAAAAAATGAATTGCTGCAATGGTTGTGGGCCGCCGCGACGTGCTCGTAAATTTCTATCGATTATACAATATATATTTTTTTGGGATAATGTATTATGGCGGGCGGAGGCTGTATAGCGAAATCCTAATGCGATTTAACAGCGAGGCAAAATCGTTCCGAATGATTCAATCAATCTTTCTTATCCCCATGCGAAATCGCCGATAAGTTATTCCAAATATAAAAACGAAACTTAATTGGGAATATGGTTTTATGTCTATTGGATGTAGAGGAAGTTGTTGATAAATTCAATAATAAATAATCTCTTTTTATTACGATAAATAAGCAATTATTTTTGCCTATCGAGTATACTTAACATTATTTTTATTCTGGATATTTTTTTATAACTTTTTGTACTCTTTCGCTACATTTCATGTTTTTTTTCTTGTTTTTTACAACTATTTGCGTTTTATAACATCTTTTTCTTGTTTTTTGCCTTTTTTTGCCACAAAAAACTTAAAAGAGCAGTAAAAAAAAATTGGAAAAAAGCACTAAAAAGGCGAAAAATGTGCAGAACTCCTGGTTTAGACGAGATTTAATCTGGCCCGAATTAAACAACTTACATATATCACAAATAATTTTGCATAGTCGTGCTTTAATTTCTATTAATACAACTAACACACAACTTTCTGAATATAAATTTGCTTTCTAAAGATATATACCTAATAACATTTATTTCTAATTAATTTATTATAACTGGCTGCGAGGAGTGTTTTGTTCGTTCAAATATTTAATTTAGACTTCTCTAAATACAAAATTTGTCCATATTACCTTAATTTTCACTAATATAGCTTAGTAGGTACTTATTTTGGTATTTAACAATTATATCAAAACTTTATGGAAATCATTATATTAATTACCTATCACCATCTTATTAGCGATCATGAAATAAATTAAACGACTTAACAGAGATGTGTAGTTGTGAAATTTAATTAAATTTAATTCAGCGTTTACTTTCACTATGATGTGCAACCAAATTCGCACATACAAAAATATCATGGTTATGGAGATGATTTTTACGTGCTGAATCTATATTTGCTTTTTATTTATATGTTTTTTTTTTGCTATCATTCGAATCGTAAAGTTAAGGGTTGTGTGCTTGGGTTCAAGCGTGAAATTTCATTAATACCAAATTAAGGATAAAACAGTTTGG
>JARJDW010005616.1:0-17458 GCA_030264715.1 Adinopsis sp. GC000173 | reverse complement strand
TTCTATTATATTGATAACACTTATTGCACATTCTTTGTCACTAGAAAGCAGTAGGCACTTGAAAAACTTATTTTAAATTTGTGGTTAGTAACAGTAACCACTTGTCCTGAAAGGGTTAAGTGGATGTGGTGATGCTAAAAAATAATTTGGGGCTGCACTAAAAATTACTTTAAAAAAGCTGGAAACTTTTCGGAACCTTCACATGTCCATCTTTCCGCAAATTTTTATATTTTAGAGTATTAAATATCACTTGTAAAGGGGGTCACAAATGCTAAGCGCTAAAGAAAAATATATATTTTTTTGCTAAATATTATATAAATTTATCGCAATTGACACATAAAAATCTAATTTTATTGCTATATAACGTATATTTTGTTGCTATTTAATAAAACACAGTTGACAGAATCGTTTCACATCTAGATGATGATAAAAATACCGCAATATTTCGGAGCTAAACTGGAGGATTGAATTTCTTTGCGCGCATAAAAAACCAAGTTCCAAGTTTTTTTAGTATCTAACAAATTATTTAGTAATTTAAAACATCACATCACATTTGAAATAAAATAAAAAAAAGTATTTATACGTTTTTTTGTTGATGAGTGAAACGTGATCATTTCATAAAAATGTAGAAAATAAAAACATATGAATATAAACGGGTAAACAAAAACGCATGTACATACGTTCCAAGGTCTATAAATGGATAATTTTCTACTGCTACTACTTGTACCTACATAAAAATGCTATAAATATCGCAATTTATTTACAATTATCTATAATATAAAATGTTGTTGGTGAAAATAATCCCGCGTAAAAAGGAGGGGGCATGGGGGCAATCAATTTATTATTATATTTATATTCGGAAATGGTTTCGTTGTGATTTATCGTCGTTGCAGCGATTATTACAAGCGAAATGCGGGGCACCACCGAAAATGGAGAGAAATTTAATTAAAAAACCAGAGAGAGAGGTAAAGACGCTCACCCAAATTAATTAATTAATTAATTAATTTAAATATATTTATGAAATAATATTTTGATTTGGCAGCGGAGTAATTAAATCAGCTGGAGTAATTAATAGAAATTGGGAGGGCTCTTAAATGTGACGGTAAATTTTTTGCTGATTGAATTTGTGAAATAGGCAATAAAAATTGTAGCAAAAGATGTAGGTCAGATCTAAAAATTTACAAAATAAATATAAACAAAAAATATTCTTTTATCAAAATGAGGGGGTTCTTAAATTATCCAAAAAAAGTAGTAAAAAAGTAAGAGTGAAATTTGATATTTATTGCATTAATTTGAGATAGATAGATATCTACAAATTTCTATAATAATTTTCAATTAATTTATTTTGACTTATTGATTATGATTTAAGATAATAAAAGCAGGAAGAAAGTTGATATGCGACACACCTATGTCTAATTTGGTGACAAAATAATTCGCTAAATTTAAATAAAGCAGCTTGATTGGTTGTAATGTGCATTGCAGTTAAAGTATCGACGTACCTTTAGGTAATCTTATTCGAGCATCCGGAACCAAAAACGATCAATGATTTTATTATGATTAAGTAAGAGTAACATATTATTCATTAAGTCTCAGGTCTTTTTTAGTCAAAACATTTATTCTTATAAATCTTATAAATATTCTTGACGTCGACAAGGATTGATGCTTGTTCGAAGCGTTCTTCGTCTTCAAAGCCTTTTCATCTTTCTTTTAACTGATTCCACCACTTGTAAGCATTACTTTCTGACAAAACATGGTTCCAGAAGATTTTTTGCAAGATTCCGAATATTTTTACATCAAAAATTTCATTCCCCAAACAAAATTTAATGCAACTTGTAATAAATTGAACTTACTTAGGACACACTAGTTATACTCTCCATTTATGACTTTACCTTTCTCAAGGTAATCAATGAATAAAATACCGGTACCCCGAGTATCCCAAAAACAGACGCCAATATCATTATGAAAATCTCTTGCAATATTACTTATACATATACGAAAATATTTTCTACATAACATATTTAAACAGCAGAGCAAAAAATGTAGCTATAATTGTTTATGTTGCGTTAAAGTATTATGGATATGTTTACGAAAAAAGCCACACATAAACATGCACGCCGGCCCGATTACAAAACACACACACACATGCACACATTTTATAGATACATGGTTTATTTATTATCGAAAAAGCAAAACGATGAAGGGGCATCGTTTCCAATCCAAACACATCATCGCATCAACATTTCAACAAACACATTCGCGAGCCGGATTGGAATGCAAACGGTGGCGGCGTCGGCCGACGCAATCAAAACACTACGACTTGTGCGTGCGCTACTATTAAGGTCAGCGCGCTATTTATAAAAATGTTGCTTCTCGTTATTATACGCGGAAACATAGCAAAAATTAAGTTTGTTTAGATAGGTATACGAAATGTTAAATTTTAGTTGGTACATTCAGGTTTTTAGATGTTGAAAACATACCAAAACATCCACGTAATTTGATTGGAGGGTTTTTGTCTTTTTAAGGGGTAAAAGATTAAGGTTAACGCTATTTATAACACTCTGTTGCTCGTTATACCCTAAAATACTGCAAAAATTAAATTTGTTTAGATAGGTATACGAAAAGTTAAATATTGATAGGGATATTTAGGTATTTAGGTGTTCAAAATATGCCAAACCATCCACGTAATTTGACTGGAGGGTTTTCGTTTTTTAAGGGATTAAAGATTAAGATCAACGCTATTTATAAGACTCTGTGGCTCGTTATATCCGGAAGCACCATAAAAAAAAAATCAGGTATTTTGGTGTTCAAAACATCCACGTAATTTGATTTCTGGGTCTTCGCCTTTTTAGGAGATAAGAGTTTTATGTTTCGGAAATACTTTGACAAAAATGTATTGAAAGATAGCTATTATCGGGTACATAACAAAGAGATGAAATTCCAGTAACTGCAATTTTTCGAGACCCGCGTTTACCTGAATTTTGAAAGAGTAAACAAGTAGAGTAGAGCATTTACTATCGCAAACCTTTAGTTCCAGGAAACCAAATTTTTGGGTTAAACTTTTATTGGGACATTCTTGAAATTTGATGTTTAAAACATTCCAGTAATTTGACTTCTGAGCTTTCGTCTTTTTAGAAGATAAAAGAGTTTTATATTTCTGAATATTAAGTAGAAAGATAGGTATTATCGGCTACATGTCAAAGAGATGAAATTCCAGGAACTGCAATTTTTCGAAACCCGCACTTACCCGAATTTTGACAGTTTTGACAGTGTTGAATAGAGCATTTACTATTGCAACCATTTAGTTCCAAGAATGGTTGTAGAGGTAGGTGATGAAAAAACCACGATATTGATTGGGTCACAAACGATGGTTCAACGTTTCGACTCCAATTCGGACCATCATCAAGGACCCCAACACGAAATTTATTAACAAATAACCAAAAACCTGTGGTTCCAAGTAAGATCCCAAATTTAAAAAAAAGATTGTTGTTTTTTTCAACACCTACCTCTAAAATGCGTGTCTATATAGTTTAAAATCATTTGTAACATAGTAATGAGGTACAATAACACCGTATTAAAATACAGGTAAAACGTTTTTCTCGAAAAAATCATTTTTTGGCGCTATTTCATGGGCTATATGACGACCATGCTTTGCCCGCTCTCGCTTTCTCAGCGACAAAAATTAATTGAAAGCGAATTAATAGCGATTTTATAATATTTATGCATAATTGCGATCTTGGCCTCGCCGCGCACGCTTTCCTTTGCTTACTACACACCATTCTTTTTTCGATTTCGTTCGCTCGAAAATCAATTAGAACTCGTTTTTTTTTTCGTGTTGATTGATTGAATTTCACTTTTATAGTATAGAAACATCGTGACGTCGCTTATTATATACATATTTTTATTCATTCATTTGAAATAAAAAGTTGTTGGATTTAATTTTTTGGTGAGTATTTTTCTTAATCGGGATGCTCAATTGTCGGGTATGGCTATCTTTTTCTGTCAGTGTAAATTCTAAAATCAAAAGAGATAAACGAATTACCAGCTGCTTATAGATTGTATTCTTTTTTGTACACTTTTACCAATTTACAATTACTGCATTAAAAAATCTTTTTGTACTCTTTTTAATCCGGAAATGCTTGCTAATCCGGCTTATTCGATAGTCCGACAGTTATTCTTCTTTCCAGTAAACCAAACTAAATAAAAATTATCTAAAAATTAAATAAAAAAAATAAATATTTATCTTTAATCTTGACACTTCTTTACTTATTTACTTCAGCTACTTAGTTATCCGGCCTGTTCTCTTAATTTTGTAATTTTTGTCTGTAAAAATAATAAATTTTGAAGAAAATATGATGTTATCCATTGCTTATACATGTTTGCTAATTAGACACACTCAGTAGTCCGATAATTATTGATTTTTTAAGTCAGAATTGGCTGGAATTGGTCAAAAACAAATGAACATATACGTATAAATTCTGTTGCAACGTTGTCTATCCATCCAACAATTGTTTCCAAGATCATTTTATGTTAATTTTTTCGTTGAGCAAACACAGCGTACCACCTAACTGTAGTCGTTCGAGTAAAGTCGCAAAGCATTTTAAATTAACTTTTTTAAGATGAATTAAAACTAACGGCGCAATGATTGATTCGTTTTCTAACATATAGAAGTAAAAAAGCATTGAATTCGTTTCGACGTTGTGTTTTTTATTTAAATATAGCGGTGCATTGCGTATTATCACAATGCAAGGGTAATTCGTATCAGTGGGGTTGTTTTAATTGCAATTAGTTTAATTCGTTCATTAAATGAAGAGATTGGTGTATACAAAAACAAAAACGTTTTGTTGCGTTTTGTCGCTAGCAGATAGACGTTTTGTCGGTGATAATGAGTGCGAATTGAAATCAATTGGATGTCGGAGGCGCTGTTTTGCCTGCCTGCTGTCTTTTTTTTGTTTCAATTCCAATTAGATGAAATTAATAGGCGTATGGGGATTGCGCTGTCGATCTATCTCGCCCAGCCAGCTATCCGTACTGTACAAAGGATGTCATTTATTGATGCGGTTTATTTATTTATATCGTGTGTGTTGTATCAACAATTCGCTTCATAAATGTGCGATAGAAAACAGCTAGGCCATTTTTCTTGTCGATTTTCATTTTTTGCTTTATCGCTTAATATTTTTGAGGCAAAATTGCGGAAATTGAGTGGAAATTAAGCAAAATGTACTGCTTTACTGTTACGAGATGTCGTTGTTGAAATGCAATGTGAATTTGAACGATTAATACTTTGAACTAACGCAACTGAACATTATTGTCGGCAAATTGTATATTTTTGATGAAAGTCAATTGAACAACGTGGAAAATGAGTGGAAATTACGCAAAATTTTTATTCATTACACTTTAGTGCCACAAGATGTCTTCGTTTGTATGTAATGAAAGTTGTAGGTTTACGAGATTTATGCAGATTAATATTTCGCTTTATTATTACTTCAAATTCATAGCTGTTTATTAAAAATTCACTAATAATTTAAAAATTTTGATAATTGTCAATTTGAAAATAAGGAAATTGAATGGAAATAAGTAAAATTTGCATTCTCATCACGTTTTAACCCAAAAATCACTCATCAGTTTTCAAATTACGAGAATTTAATAGGAAATGAACAAAAATTACATTGATCGCAACATCCTCCAACAAATCAACATCGAAATCAACATATTTCAACATTTTTTTCAACTGTAAATTGCATGATATCATAATATATAATTATATACTTCGCAAAAATTTTAGAGGATTCTAAATTTTGTTTGTTTGCTATTTTAATCAATTTTTGTTAACTTAATTGCAAGGTTATCATTTATGATAAAGATATAATTTCGTATTTAAATTTTGTTTAATGAGGTCTCTACTAAAAATAGAAATACGCAAATCGCATATAACAAACAAACATATTTTTTAGTGGCACGACGACGTTGACTTTTTTATTCGTTGCCAGGCAACGATAATAATACTAATACATTCAACTCGTTCTCGCCAATGCACAGCACTATAGTGTTAGACGTTGCTAATTTGATAATTACACGGCGCATTGAATGCGAATAAAAACATACGTACATTAATTGCATTCTTTCTAATTTGATTTTTTAAAGAAAATCGTATTTTGCTTGATTGCAATCATACAAGATATTAAATAAAATTACAAATTCCTCTAAAAATCCAAAGATGTACTCACTACCTATTTGACACTTCTTTTTAATGTATAATTTTAAATAAAATACGTGGTTGGTCCGAAAAGTTTTTAGCCTTTTTTAATAATTTTTAGTGCAGCTACATATTATTTTTTAGCATCACCACGTCTTCTTAAACCTAAATTTTTTATGGATTTTTGTTTGCGCAGGAAATTTTTGCGACTTTCTTCTTTGATTTTTCTTTGATTTTGGCTTTTTTCATCAAAATATTTAAGGATTTTCATTAAAAGTGATGCAAAATAGAGAAGAACATTCGTTCTTCTCAATTTTCTATCAAGTTTGATGAAAATCGCTAAAAGATTTTATGGAAAATACCAAAGATCAAAGAAAAATCGGAAGAAAGCCGTAAAAATTTCCACGCAAAAAAAAATCCATCAAAAATTTTCAGTTTAAGAGGACGTGGTGATGCCAAAAAATAATTTGTGATTGCACTAAAACTTATTAAAAAGGCTAGTAACTTTTCAGACCACTCACGTATTCTAAAATATTAAAATGTTAAATAAAATAAACTATAAATTCCACGAATTTTTTAAATAAAAAATATTTAGGATAAAAGTGTAAGGTCCACTATAACTGGCAATATTTCTTAATCTAAAAGCGAATGAGTCATTAAGGCAATGCAAAATAGAATATAAAGTAGTTAAATAGTAATTAGATGTGTATTTAATGATACTGTAAAAATTAGAACAATATTTTTAGATAATCACTCATTCTGGCAACATTTTTATTATGATTATAATGATTAGTATATAAATGATTCATATAATAAGCGATTAACACTTTAGTTTATTACCGCTTCGTGCATTATTGTGTGACGACAATATATTTACGACCGCTAAATTCAAATCGTGACATTTCCATTTGCGCTCACATCACACTGTATTTACGACACTGCCATCTGTCTGCGTTTTTATCCGACATACACGATTATTAGGTAGGTAGTTAAAGGAAAACATCTAAATTTGCTGGAAAGACAACATTTGCCATTGCAATAATAGTTCTGTGAAGTTTGTTTATTATTAAATTTTAAATGGCAAAATATGGGAGATCATAACCTAATAATTCAATTTTTATTTTCAATTTTCGCTATTTTGAGTACATTTTTCCAGAAAATTTACAATTCTGACAATTTGAGGAAAAATGTGAAAATTAACAATGTTTGTTAAGTGTTTTAAGTATTTTTCTTAGAGTTTTTATAGAACATTGTAAAATTATTGTTCTTTTAAATAATCTTGAGTTGATATTTTAGAAAACCGTTTTAAACGAGAAAGAACTCTAAAAATTTTCGATTTTTTTACGTTTTTCTTATTTTTTAAACGATTAATGTTGAGTCCTTGTTGAACTTTCGATAAAATTAATGGATAACTATGAAAATTGCCATTTGTTGTTTGTTTTTTGCTGTCTGAGTATTTCTCTTCGCTTTTTTATCAAATATGAAAAAAATAATCTTTAGAATTTCCTAACAATTGGGAAGGAATATGAAAAATTGCTCTAAATATGAGAAAATTTGAGAAAAAATTGTTTTCAATTTTTGTTTGTTTTTCACATTTTTTAACAGTTTTGTTTAAATGTTCATTAAATCATCCATCCTATTAACAATGTAAATGAGCATTTGGAGAAAATTGATCTAAAAATGGGCAAATGTGAGGTAAAAATGCTACATCGTTGTCAGTATTAACTGTAACCACAGTAAAATTGATTTTTTGTAATCGCACTCTTTATTTACAAGAGCTTATTTGAAATCCTGACTATTTACAACACTGTCCTCTGATATACTAAATGAGGGTTCTTCAAGCTGGTTTCCACAGAACTATAGGTATAGAGTTTCTTAAAACATTGATATGACGTTTTGCTTATTACTTTTATATTTTTACCCTTTTATCAAGTAGATTATGTGTTTTAAAGGGGCTTTAACCCTCTTGTACTAAACTATTATTACACAACTTAATACTTTCATCCTAATACTGCTAATTTATGAAAATCCAAATTTGCTGAAAACGTACCACCTATTACCACATCCAATTAACACACATAATTGCGTATTCATACCTAAAATATGGTAATCAGGGTTCGTTGTAATTTACATATTTGAACGTCGTTCTTGTTGGCGCTGCGGTGGTGGAGTACGCGCATTCAACAGGTGGTTATGTACAATGTGCATACAATTTGAGGGAAAATGATTTGTCTGGCCGGTATAATGAATTCCATGGAATTTGCGTGTTGCATGTGGCGCCGAATCAAATAGTGCGATAGAATCGTCACGAAATGCTTTCTGGCTGGCGATGGCGGGTCGCTCACCGTACGGACAATTCAAATAAGAGAGGGATCTGCGACACAATAATAAAGCAGTTAATGCTAAAACTTATTGATTGCAGAAAAAAGTAGCATAACAAAACAAAACATGAAAAAAGCAGACAATTTTGCGTCTCAAATTATTTTTAGCGTTTTTGACGATTTTCTTCTGATTTTTCTTTGATCTTTGACATTTCCCATCAAATTCTTTAACACAGTTCTTTTCTATAATCGAACAATTTTAAGGAAAATGCTTAAAGGTTTTGATGGAAAATGCCAAAATCAAAGAGAATTCAAAGAAGAAAATTGCAAAAATTTCCTTCGCAAAGAAAAATCCATCAAGAATTTTATGTTTAAGAAACGTGGCGATGCTAAAAATACTTTGGGACACTAAAAATTGAAATAATTTTGTAAAATTTATGTTTTAAGGACTTAAAGGTGTATTTTGCCCAATATGCGTTGATAAAAGTGACCTAAAGACAGAAATAGGGTCAAGGGTCTTTATCGAACATAAACAAAAGTTTACAAACAGGTGAAAAACAATATTTATACGAAGACAAACATGCATATTTAACATTAATGTTCCACATGTACGTTTTTATCTTCGAGAAATGCTTTGAGACACTAAAAATTGGAAATATTTCGTAAAATTTATGCCTTAAGAGCGCTAAAGACAAAAATTCGGTCAAGGGTCTTTACCTAACATAAACAATAATTTACAAAATGAGCAAAACAATACTTATACTACATTTATTCTTAGAACGAAGACAAACATGCATATTTCACTTTTCCAACCATCATTTTTTACCATCATTGTTCTACAACGTATGTATACTCGTATACGTTTTTATCATCGATAACGCGCACAATGCCATAATTAATATGCAACCTTATGATTGTTATGTTTACTTTCACTGTGGAATTAAGGTTACTTATGACTACCTTTACAAAAACGGAAAATGCGCATCATCATCATTTTCATATATATGCAAAAAAAAGAAAGCCATCCGCTGCGCTGCTATTGAATTAATATTTTCGTCGGTTAAATAATAATTTAATTACAATAAAAATGTGCAACGCTATGTACTGCCATCTGTCTATTGCACATTTAATTTTGCAACAACAATCAAACTTTCTAATCGGCCAGATCATAATTAGCAAGTAAAAAAATCAACGTTATCATCTTAATTTTTATGGGCGCATTTAAAACAAACATATATAATTCGTTCCAGAGCGCCACGGATAATTAAATTTAATAATAATTGCATTATGTGCGCGGAGGAAAAAGTGCAAGCTAATAGATAGAGAGAATTTACACGGCGCGGTGAAAGGAAATTGCCGCTTGCTTCATCATCATCATCATCATCATCATTGTAGAAAATTTCTTCCTTGCGAGAATTTTCCAAATATATATTGAATAAAATTAATCGCTTGGGCGGGTTGATTGGCGAGGCAAGTTCAATGCCACGTGAAAGGCGAAAGTTTGTGACAGTTTTTTTTCTCTTTTTTTTTAATTTAATAAACAATTGCGCGCTGTTGTTGTTGTTATATTGCTATTACTGTTGTTTTTTATATAATAATAATTATAATTAGCGACGTGATTTATTTTTAACGCTTTGTAAAATTAATCGTTACATTAATAATTATTTCGTAATTTTTTTATTCTATGTATTTTTTATGTTGTATAATTGCTGCGATTATTAATTGTTTTAAATTTGCGTTTTTTATGATTTTTCTTCTAGATTAAAGCAAATACATTGTTACTGTGTAAACAATAAGTGTAAGAAATTCTTGAATAATTTATCATTGGTGGCAAGAAGAGTTTTGTTTATTTTAAAAGTGTTTAAACAATTTACAGTTAATTTATATGTTTGCGATTGTCAATTGATGATCCATACAAATCTACTCAGACTGTTTATTTGACATAACTTAAAATAAAGAAATACGTGGGTGGTTCGAAAAGTTTCTAGCCTTTTTTGTAATTTTTAGTGCAGCCTCAAATTATTTTTTAGCATCACCATGTCCTTTTAAACCGCAAATTTTTGATGGATCTTTCTTTGCGCTGGAAATTTTTGCGTCTTTTTTCGTTGATTTTTCTTTGATTTTGGCATTTTCCATCAAAATATTTAAGGATTTTCATTAAAAGTGATACAAAATAGAGAAGAACGAACGATCAAGTTTGATGAAAGTTGCTAAAAGATTTGATGGAAAATGCCAAAGATCAATAAAAAATCGGAAGAAAGTCGCAAAAATTTCCACGCCACGAAAATCCATCAAAAATTTTCGGTTTAAGTGGACGTGGTGATGCTTATAAATAATTTTGGGTTGCACTAAGAATTACTGAAAATGCTTGAAACTTTTCGGACCACCCACGTAATTTGCACGCTCCATGCCTAACAATTTGGTTGATTTTTATGCCAACCCGGATTTTACTACACTATAGCAATACATACTTGAATTAAAATAGCTGCGATAATAATTGGAGTTATTTTTAAAAATTTAAATAAATGATTTATACAATACTTATGTTAGTTTTTGGGTTAAATTATAATTGACTTTTGTTAATACGACACTTGCTACTTCGGCAACTCACTTATCCGAAACTATAGATAAGAAGGGCCACGCCCGATTGGCGACGGCGGTTTGGCGACGGACGGTTTGGCGACGCCGGTTTGGCGATAGCCGGTTTGGCGACGGACGATTTGGCGATATATTATTTTTAATAATGTATCGCGAAACCGGCGTCGCCAAATAGGGATGCACCCAGATAAGAAACGATATCAACATTTATTCTTTTATCACAGTTGCTTAACAAACAGATTTATACGCTATGTTAAATTACCTCAATGAAATTAAAAAATGACGATGGCTTCTTAGCCAGCACAATAGTTACTTTCATTCAATCTAAGTAAGTGTAAATAAGCCAGATGTGATGATTGACAAGTAATACCTAATAAATATACGTATTATTCGTATTAATAACTTGCAGCAATCTTCTGTTCAAATCTGAAAATCATACATTACCAACAATTAATATCGTAATTGCCAGCACATTCACTTATCGACTCAGTCAAAAGTGCAATACATTACAAGTAAATCAAATGTGACGATTGACAATAATTTACAGTAATCGTGTAATAAAGTCTGAAAATCATAAATCATTAAAGTATTGTACATAAATTTTCAAAGTAGTCTAGAAATCGTTAAAATGTGAACAATTAATAATCGCAAATACATAAACTTGTTTACAAGACATAAGTCGAAATCACAATAAATTGTAAAAAAAGTACTACACCAAACAAATTCGTTACCGTTTATAACTACACTCACAATATAAATAATATTTTGCGTTAAAATACTAGTACATATATATTAATGACCGATTACCCAACAATCAAGTTAAATTTTCGCACAACGCATTGTTTACACATGTAACAATGTAGTTTGTTTTTAAAACTAAGAATCATTAAAACGTAAACAATTAATCGGCGCTCGCTATTATATAAAATTTCTAAAAAAAACGTAATTACAGCGCGCGGTGTTTTACCGAACAACAAGCTCAATAAAGTATTACAATAGGGGAATAATAAATTGATGTTGTAAGGATGGATGCTAGATTCAAAATTGTTTAAAGCATGACATCCATCGCTATCTATGGGTGTATTCTGAGGTTGACATAATGCACATTATGTACCAACAATACAATGTTTTACATGCGCTAGATTGTAACGAAACGAATTTTATGTACCTATGTACTGTGATAAAGTATTGCAATAACAGAATAAATGTGTCGTAGGTAAGGATATAGATGCTACATTTAAAACAACAATTTTATTTCTTTAAATTTTAACTCAAGAATACAATTCTTGCTATCTATGGGTGTGTTCTAAGTTTGATCAAATGCACATAAGCAGTGTTTCTGTCTCTTCTGTTAAATAAGTATCGGGATTTGTTCGATAAAATACAAAACACAAAATAATGTTCAATCATTCAATTGCATGATGTTGCCTTCAAGGTAAGCTTTTTCTTAAATAATAAAATTACATGAATAAATAATGCTGCCATAAATACATTTTTTAAACTCATTTTCCAGAATCGAAATTAATACTCGCTACGAATTCTCTTTTTCACCTCTCTTTCCATGAAAACGAGTGTATTAATTTCAGTTTTAAGGAAAGAAAAATGTCAGTCGATGCCATATCTGACGAATACAGTGATTGTTCTATAATATTGGCTAAGTAATTAAACTGAAATTTGGTAAAAATGAAAGCCTCATGAGAGGATGCTTTTTTATGGTACAGAATCCGTGCATTTTTACAATTCTACAAATTTGTCATTTTTTACCGAATTTGCAATTTTAAACACCGCATTATACTTAAATATTACTCTTCCTTTGTCGTCTGCTTTTTGCTCCATTATAGGTACACTACCTTATATGTTCCTAAGATAGTGTATTCTTAAACACAATTTGAAAAAGACGACTAAGAGTTATTCGTCACCTAATTAGATATGTTACTTTACAAAGAATCAACCATCAATCGAATTTGTCAATTTCAACCAAGCATCGTTAATTAGTGACATCATAGTAAGTTGGTTATGAATTAAGGTAAAAGTTTCCCATATATAATAATAATACACGTTGCGGTAATCTATTGAATTCGTTGATTGGCATAACTAGTTCACCGTAGCATCGATATATTATTAATACGTTACGTTAATATATTGTATACATGTATATTTTTATATAAAATTAATTGCATTTTAGAAATTTTATATAATAGTGCGATTATTAATTGTTACGTTTTAATGATTTTATATAGATTAAAATAACATTGTTACATGAGTAAACAATGCGTATATACGCGCAGAAGTTTTACTTTAATTGTCGGCGGCAGTATTTTTGCAAATAACGTCGCAATATTGCTATTGTTTTTTTATGCTAAAGTGAAATCTCGTTTATAAATTTCATAGATTTAGCAAAAATGTAAAATACTGGCCAAAAATAATTTTTTGCATGGTTCATCAAAAAGTGCATTTTATAGAGCTTCGTTGAATGCATAAAGTAGGACTTTTCTGCATATTATCGGGTTGGCAACTAAGTATAACTGCCGATTTGTTCAATGAAATAACAGACTTTTTTTTAATGAAAAAAACTTTAATCTATTAAGTATTTTCCATTTTTCATTAAGCTCAACTGGTTGACTTTAACGTTGGTCATCTTTAAGAGAAAAATCTCCAGAAAGGAATTTTTCAAACCAATTTCGTTATTGCCTTTCTTTAAGGGCTTCATCGTCATATATGTTACGTAACTTTTTGGCGGCTTGCACCCGTTCTTTCCTTTACAGAAATCAAAACTAAAGTTAGGATAACAGTTAACATATATAAGAAAAAGAAGAAGATCGTAACATTTATGGATATCCTAAAAATGGGAGTGAAAAGTATCTATAACTGAAATCGACAATTACTTAATTTGCCACCCCGATAATATAATGGTTTTCACAAGTTTTTAAATTTAATTTGCTTATATATATTCAGCGTCATTTGCATTAATAAGGACACAGTATTGTTCGCAGCAACTTCTTCTTCAATGTATACGTGCCAGTTTCATGCAGTATAATAATCGTTTAAAAAAACGCATATAATTGCTTTAATTTATTGATATATAGGCATAACTAGTTTGATACAGCATTAACCACATATTATTATTAATCGTAACATTAATATAATTTTATAATTTAATTGCTTTATAGAAATTTTATATAATAGCGACTATTAGCTGTATGTATGTTTGCATTTTAATGACCATTTTTACGCGGCGTAACGAATTGCTCATAATAAAAAACACAAACTTTTAATTCTCTTGCATAATGTGACGTTGGTGAAGAGGCACGTACGTTGGTTATTAACACATTATCCAATACGAAAAATTATTAATGTATGTAAATTATCATAAATCGTCTTAAAATTCCAGATTAAAAATTAGATACAAAGATTGTCCAAAAAGTTTTTAGCGTTCATCTCATCTGCAATGTTTTCAAAACTTTGTTGTCTTTTTTGCACTTTTTCCATTTTTTGCAACTTTTGGATTTTTTTCTTTCCATTTTTACAACTTAGAATTGCTTGCATTTATTTATTTGTCACTTTTTTACGTCTTTTGCAATTTTCTTCTTTTTATAGTAAAGAATTATTGAATAATTTCGGAAAATCACAAAAATTGTTATAAATTTGGAATAAAGAGTAACAAATTTTGAGATATAGGACGTAAAATATAGGAAAAAGACAAATAGAGATAGAAATTGTTTAAAGAAACACATTGAAAGGCAAAACGAGTAAGTAGAAAATTAATAAAAACGCGGAAAATTGCAAAAAATTGTTAAAAAGACTTGAAAGTTTTCAGTCTACTCATGTAAAAGTCAATTTTAATTCATATAATTTTAGATTTGACAGCTTAACACTACATATGGGAGTGAAAATACAAAAAAACACCAAAAAGGCAAAAATGACAGAAAAAGAGTAACAGAATTTTAAAAAACGCGAAAAATTACGAAAAATATGTCAAAAAAGCTTGAAACTTTTCAGTCGATCTATGAAAAAAACAATTTTCACTAAAATATTCTTAAACTTGGCCATTAAACACTACAAGAAAGCGATTTTAAATTCGTTTAATTCGTTCAGCATAATTTTTCAGTGTCATTTATAAGTTACACCACCGTGTTATAAGAGACACTAGTATGTGTAACATTCTCTTCGCGTGTCAAGATAAGAAAAAATGGTACAATTTCAAATCGTTTGATTCAATATTAAACAAATTAATTTAGAAAAAGTTGAAGATCTTCTTCGATGTACCTCGTAAATTGCGCAAATTGTCATCATATTGTATGGATGAATCAATCAATCGGTCGCGTATAACAATTTCACATTATTTATTATTATTATTGCAAGTGCAACACAGCAACTTTCTCGAAACGTCGTTGTTGTTGTTTGTTTCGTACGTAAGTACGTACAATTTGCAGCAAAATGCACACTTTATCACTGTCATATGCCTTCCACAAACACACACACGTACATATACATTCTACTTTTTATTATTATTGTTATTAAATCGTATGCTCGATTGAATAGCTTAATGCCGCGCATATAGCTTTCCATTTTTTTGCGCGCGCGCTCGTTTTCAATTTCGAACGGCATCATCATCATCGAATAAACACCAATGTCGAATGCGCTGAAAAATGTTTAATTGAAATGAATTTCTAGCCGGCTAGTTGATTGATGCTTTGCGTTCGCCGACTGCAATTTCATGCAATCTATGTATAAATTATATTTTTATGATGTGCGTTTTTATGATATATCCGGCTAGATCGGGAAAACCAGAACAGAGTAGGAATAAATTGCTTTAGTTTGGTAGATAAATGAAGGTTTAAGAATAAAAAATTAATAAAAACAATATGTTTTGGTAAAAAATAATGTGGTGTAAATATGGTACTCAAGTACGTAGATGGTCCGATAAGTTTCTAGCATTTTAAGTAATTTTTAGTGCAGCCCCAAATTATTTTTTAGCATCACCACGTCCACTTAAACCAAAAATTTGTGATGGATTTTTTTGCGCAGGTAATTTTTGCGATTTTCTTCATTGATTTTTCTTTGGATTTGGGATTTTCCATCAAAATATTTAAGGATTTTCAGTAAAAGTGATGCAAAATAGGGGAGAACGTTCGTTCTTCTCTATATTCTATCAAGTTTGATGAAAGTTGCTAAACGATTTGATGGAAAATGCCAAAGATCAAAGACAAATCGGAAGAAAGTCGCAGAAATTTCCACGCAAAGAAAAATCCATCGAGAATTTTTGGTTTAAGTGGACGTGGTGATGCTAAAAAATAATTTGGGGCTGCACTACTACATTACATTGCTAAAATGGCTAGAAACTTTTCGGACCACCCTCTTACATAAAGCTGCCACATAATATAGTTAAATCTTATTTTGTTGAATTTGATAAAAGTCTAATAGGAGCCACAAATTACTATAATTCTGACAAGCTTATTTTTTATAACAAATTTTATAAAATCGCGTGTAAAGTAAATAAAAATTAGTAGAGAAAACGACGAAAACTTATTATCTTGTTTTATTTCTTCATTTGTATGCGTCCTCAATTGTATTTAATCTAAATTGATTACCTAAACACAAAATTGATATAAATTTCAATAAACCGTTACCATTTTCATTCATGACATAATAGTTTACCAACCAATCGATGCAGCTTGCACAACGCACATAAGCACATAATATACCGTAACAAAATATTAATACATATATAAATTCAACGCAAATCTTCTTCCAATACATAATAATAAATTGCGATTTCATAATGCGCACGCATATTATATGGGATAGATCGCATCAAATGCGAACTAACTCTGCGTTGTTGTTATGTTATGCAAATTACCTACCTTACGTATAGTAGTAGTAGTAGTGCGAATGGCTGTCGGCACCGTTATGTAGTAATGACCAACGATGCGTTCGCGGACGATTAGTTCGCGTCACAGGTAATCGGCGATAATATTGTGATGGACTGATGATACGTTGGACGATATGTAAGTAGTACATTCGGACTCGTTACGGCAATCGAATGTGTAAATTCAATAAGCGCCGATGACATACAGTCCCTGGCCAAATTATTAGACGCACTCGCGTTTTTTAATAAATTGTTTTAAACTAGTTCATATACAGTACTTTTACATTTAAACATAGAAGTAATGGATTTTTAGTTAAAAAATTTATTATATATTTCATACTTGTATGTATTTCTCACATATGGCATTATAGTGTAAATCAATTCGTACCCAAACGTAAACAAGTCTGAGCCTGGTCTATTCGCATTTGTACGTACTATATTTGCCGAAGTGTTTCTGTGTGCTGTGTTTGTTTGCTA